>JAOYMZ010040488.1:0-15284 GCA_025802335.1 Pinguicula primuliflora | reverse complement strand
GATCTTTCTATGAGCTGGGTGTCCATCATCTTTTTCGAATTGCCTTCAGGATCTTGTATGTCCCTGCATTGTGTACTATTTTTTCCTTGTTGAATACCTGACCACGAGTCCCCTGTGTTGTGCTGTAATTTGACTGTGGCTAGCATAGATAACATAACACTCAGGTTGAATGTTTCCAGTTCGTTAAGTGTTCTTTTCCATTGAGAGTTCCATTGCCAGCTTTGATTCGTCCAGCTACCTATTTCTGCTACCATCTATTCTCGTTCTTTGGCTTTGAGGTATAGTCTGGGAAATTTTTCCGCCATTGTGTATGCACTGTGCCATTGATCTTCCCAGAATATGACTATTTTTCCATTTCCAATGGAGAAGGAACATTGTTCTTGGAACCATGAGCCACTAAGTAGTTTTTGGATGTCCTTCCACCAAGTAGGATGTGATGTGATTGAACAACTCTTTCTGATACTGCTACTAGTAGAATATTTTTTAGTTCTTTAAGTTCCTTCAGACTATCCAGGTTCAATGAGCCTTTTCTGCCATATAGGGATCTTGCTATTGACTTCTTGATTGTTTCTTTTGGCTCTAGGATTCTAACTCCCCATTTTTCCATCATAGAATTGATGAAAATCACCAACTCCGGTATGCAGTAAGCCACCTGCATCTTTGAAATTTGTTAGTTTGTTACAAGAAATTCGGTGTGTTAACCTACCTACACTCATTTTTTAACTCCAAAAGAAAACTTTTTCGTAGTTGCTCTAATTTATTAAGAGTGCCTTGGGTGCTCTTAAATAGGCGAAATAGTAGCTAGGCAAGGCTGCCAACATAGATTTATGAGTATCAATCTTCCCCCGGCAGATAAAGTTTTATTCTCCCATCTTCCCAATCTTTTTCTGAAGCGTTCTATCACTGACAGCATGTAAGCTGCGATTTGCTCCAAATTTTCTGCATCCACGTTCACCCCCATCAGATTGCATTTCCTAAAACAAATCTTGAGTTCATATGCCATTTCAAAATTCCTGAGTATGGCTTCCAGGCATCTGATGTTTTTTCCGGGATGTCTGTGAGAATAAAATTGTGTGGCAAATGGCTAGCCAGGTAAGTAGATGCTGAAGTAAGACATGCTCATATTGAGCTTTTGAATTTTCCTGGTACTCCAAGCATTTTATCTATATAATTCTAGTTCACATTAATAATAAAAAACAATATTTTGTATTATTTAAATATTAATAATTATTAATATATTTTTTAAAATATGGATATAGGTCAACACTTGAGCTGATGATGGGTTTCTTAATTAGATGGGTCATTCCTTCTAACTGGGCTTTAGGTTGGGCCGATTTACGCTCAACATGACTAAATTCCATATTCCAACGTTTGGGTCAAACGAATGAAACACTAACGTGTCCAAAGTTCCGTTTTCCATCATCGTGTAACATACGTAGCCGCAAGAATTAAAATTGTTCTTAACTTATCGAGCACATGTGATGTAACAAAGACATTGCCTTGCTTCTTAGCAATTATTGTCATTTAACGAACTCGTTGACATCTTTTTAGCCTGTGGCCGCTTGCCTATATTATATTCCTGAGTGTGCCTCTATCAGCGGGAGAGTGGGGGGCTGCACATTAAAATTTAAAACTATATAGTAACATTAAACCATCTTTCTGATACACAATAGCCCTCCCCTCCCCTCCCCACAAGTATCCTTCTACTTCCCCTTACATCATGGAATTCAAAAGCACAAGGCAGATAAACTTATTGTCCATCTTACTTCTCATTGCTACTATAACACATGAATCTGTGTTTGTTCAGGGTGAGAAACAAACCCCTTGTTTATTTTTCTTTGGGGATTCTCTAATGGACAACGGCAACAACAATAACCTTCCGACCTTTGCGAAGGCGGATTATTATCCGTATGGAATCGATTTTCCCGACGGTACGACTGGTAGATTCAGCAATGGCAAAATCATCCCGGATTTCATAGGTTTGGACTTTGATATTTGCATGTGATAATGTAAATATGTTGTATCAAGAACCATGATCATGTAGTCCCTTTTTTTGTAAATACAAGCAGCTGAGTTCTTGGGTTTTGAAGAACCTGTGCCACCTTTCGCCACCGTAAGGGGCATGGAGATCCTACACGGTGTGAATTACGGATCTGCAGGAGCAGGAATACTAGACGATACTGGAATGTTACAGGTAAGTTGAAATAACTCATACACCTGTTTGAGATAGGAAGATAGACAAACTTATAAGAAAATATGGTAGTACAATCATACTTCCAGAGAGTGTGATCTATTTTCTAACAATAATACTTGATATTATTGTGTAGGGTGACAGGATAAGCTTAAACAAGCAGCTGTTGCACCATGAAGAATCTATATCCATAATGGAATTCTTCCTCGGGAATGCAACAACAGCACTGGATCATTTGAAACAATGTGTATATGTTGTTAACATAGGAAGCAACGAATACCTCAACAACTACTTCCTTGCACCAATTTATCCTACAAGTGTTTTCTACACGCCAGAAAAGTTTGCAGATTTGGTGATCGAGCAGTATGCCCAGAAAATGAAGGTAAGTCAGTGTATTTTCAATTCATTTGAGGCTCTAAAGCTGGCCCACCCTCCAGAAAAGTGTTATACTTAAACGACACATATATTTTATGAGCAATGTTACATGTATTCTCAATTTTGATACACTTTCATAAACGGGCAACCATCACAACCGGTTCGACGTTTGATCATCTAGCTAGCATAAATAGCCCGTGACTAGTCATCATTTTTGTTTCTAATGTATTTCAATCAGACCTTGTACCAGCTTGGAGCAAGAAAGATAGCCATGTTTGGGGTCGGCATACTAGGGTGCGTACCTCAATATATTTCCAACGGAAGCTGTGACGACTCTAAAACCAAAGTCGTTGAACCCTTCAACAACAAGCTAAAGTCGCTAGTGGACAACCTAAAATGCGACTTACCGGATGCAAACTTTGTATTCATCAACACCACTGCATTGTCACGGGGCAACAATACGGAAAGAGGTAGAAATGAATTGACGATTTCTTTGAATGAGATTTAACAATAAATTTAGACTGATGTTAACGTGTGTTAGAAAATAGATTTGTTCTCCCTGAAAATAGATTTGTTCTCTCTGGGTTCTGGTTCTTAAATTTTTAATAAACTGGTCCGACTCATAAATCACTGCTCGAGCCCTAGGAGAAATATCGAGCCCGGTCGTAGTGGACAAGTTCGGGTCTCGTATGTGTCGGTACGCACGACACGTGTGGGGTTAATTTATTAGGAATGTAGGTTATCCTCATGAAATCTCGAGCTTCAAGGGAATTGAGTTTCCCCCACAATTCCTATTTATATTAGTCTTACTTGTGTCTCCTATCCGATGTGGGATAACAATTTGAACAATCTCCACTTAAATTCGACTAGGCAAGCCCTGTCGAACTAAACACTTATACCATATAATTTTTTGTCAGCAGAAGCATATTCGGGCCGTGACAATCTAAGATTCAATACCATCTTAAATTTTTAATAAACTGTGTCGGCCCATAAACCGGTGCTCGAGCCCGACCATAGTGGTTAGGTTCGGGTCTCGTAGGCAAGGGCAGATCTAAGAAGTGGCGGGCCCGGGCTTTAGGCCGGGCTCGATTTTATGTCCGTCCTAAAAAAATTCAAAATAAATTAGTCTTCTAGCCCAGAGATCCAGCCCACTCCCAGGCCCAGCCCTCGGAATGGAATGAGTCGACTGTCGGCAGAAACAGACGATGGAGGTTTGGATCCACCTCCCTCTCTTCTTATGCCGGACTCCTATGAGGAGGGAGAGGAAAATTATATGTTTATGTTCTGCTCTTGTTTGTCTATTTCGTTGATGTAAGAAAAAATGGGAAGTGGTTTTGAGTTTTAATGGAGTAAACTACAGGATTTTTTTTGAAGATGGAACTGGTTTGTAAGTGGGAATGAGAACGGTTTAGATTGGGATTGGGATTGGGATTGGGATTGGGATTGGGATTGGGATTGAGATTGGGATTGGGCAATTTTTTTTGGGATTGGGATTGGGCAATTTTTTTGGGATTGGGATTGTGATTGGGCAATTTTTTTTTTCAATACACTGGGATAATCCTATACAAAGCTACAAACAAGCATCAGTAAACATCATATATAACCTCAAGGTGACTCAAACAGCATCAGTCTTGCAGGCAGTGGAGGAATAAGTGGATTGACCAAATCTTTTGTTACATTCTTAGTTTATAAATAAATTACTTTTTTTTTGGGTAAGTTGCAAATAAATAACTTAAATATCTTTAAATTAATTACTTATATTAATGGTCAATTTCATAATTTTTGCATTTTCGTAAATAAAAATGATAGGTGTACAAACTTTTTTTATACAAAATCTATACAAATTAATTACACCCATTGGATTGTTATGCTGCTAATTATAAAATATGATCTAAATGAGATTAGATCTAATTCAATGGTTAGTATTAGTTTGTACAAACTTTGTACAAAAGAGTTTGTACACCTAGCATTTCTCGTTCGTAAAATATGATGTGGTTTGTTTGATTTTGGCCAAAATGATATAGAAGGCACTAAAAATGCAGTTATGACGTCTTGATACCGCATGATTGCGTAACCTAAAAGAATGAGTTATGACATCTTGATATCGCATGATTGTCACAGTTGAGCATCACTACATAGTTGAATTATTTCATACTGCGATAGAATGTTAGTTGGATGAGATCAGCTATAAATTTAGGATACAAGTAACATTATTCATAGATTTAATGTTGTTATAGTTAAACTATTTCAATTTAGTATTTCTTTCGATCCAAGAGAGAAGTTTAAATCGTTCGACATCAAAACGCGAATTATCTAGTGATATTGATGTGAATTTTGTTATAGATAAATTTTATAACAGAAGTAGTTGTCGTGAGTGATATATTTAATCATTTTCAGATCATATTATGATATTTAATATTATTTAATATATTATTATTTATTAAAAATAATTAAAAAAATATTTAGACCCTTTTTAGCCCGGGCCCAATTCCCGGGCTAGTTCTGCCATTGCTCATAGGTGTCGGTACGCTTGTGAGGTTGTTTTATTAGGATGGTGGGTTGGTCACACGTACTGGGAATATAAATGAACCTATAAGAAAAATGTATGTCACTCTTATTAAAACCTTAAACTCGATGTGAATTATTGTAGCACAATGTTTCCTTATACGTGTTAGAAAATTGGCCGACTCTCTTGACTCGGGTTCCATGTGCGAAGATGCACATATGAGTCAACTTATATAATAGATGTGGGTCGCTCTCGTTGAAATCTTGACCCAAAGTGATTGATTATAGCACCACATTTCCTCATAAGTTTGTTTATATTTCTTTCCCGAACCCATATGGGAGTTATTTCAACACTCTGCCTCAAACCAACTAGTAAACCTTGAGACTTGGGATAACACGCGGGTTATGCCCAATTGGGTCAAATCTCATTATGGGTCAATATTCAGTGTCCTTTCTCGTTTTTTTAATCTTGGGCCGTAGATTGCCCACTCTGATACCATGTTAGAAAGTAGATCTGATTCCCTAGCTCAGGCCATATATGTATAGATGTACATATGAGCAAACTTATAACGAAGATGTAGGTTACTATCATTAAAATCTTGAGCTCAGTGTGATTGATTGTAACACAACATTTTTCTTATAACTTATTTATATTTTTTTCTTAGTGTGAAAGTTATTTCAATAATAAATTTATTTATATTTCTGTCTCAAATTAATGTGAGATTCCCACCAACATGTATCTTAAATATTTATATTTTTCTATTCAGGTATTAAAGTGGAAACAATATCGTGTTGCGCAATAGAATCCCCATTTGGAGTGTGCAAGCAAGGGCAAGATCCATGTACAAATCGAGCTGAATACTCTTTCTTTGATAATTTTCATCCATCTGAGACTCTCGCCCGTGCAATTGCTAGAAGAGCGTATAAGGCGGCGACGCCATTTGACGTCTACCCTTTTGACATTAGTCGTCTCACTCAAATTTAATACAGTCTGACAATGTGCTTACGTTCACGAGATTGTAGAGATTTCAATATGACAAAGCATGGGAGAACAATTAAAATGGACAACTCTCATTTTCACAACAATCATCACAATGGGACGTAATGCTATTTATACTTGGGACGAAAACCAGAAAACCAACAGGTATAAAAATAAAATGGTGGTTAATATTTTGGCTTGTTTCAACTTGGGTAATATGAAATGCACGAAATCAGAAGCATTTTATATTAAGGAGAGATCAAAATCGCACATGCAATGGACTAAAGTTGCCGCGATAAATTCTTCATCCCTGTATGGGATTGGGGATTGTCGCCGCAGCTTTAGTTCATTAGTGTGTGCTACTTCAGTTTGTCAATAGTGACAATATTGTCTTTTTTTTGTAAGTAAAATATATTGAAAGTAAGAAAAGTTTTTTACAATATTTACATTTTCTGCCTCCACTTGCAGCTTTAAAAATTTAATTACGTTGCTGCATACATTGAGTTGGGAGGAGCATCCATTCGGTTGTGGAGTACAGTGATAACGTTGTTAACATATCAGCGGGCTCATCAGATCCGTAGATCTATTCAAGTCTTCTTGTTTTTTATCTGAAATTTTATTTTATTAATAAAATAACAGGTTTTGGGGGGTGTAATGAGGTAACTCACTGCATACTATGCAGTATCCATGTGGCACTGCCGAATCGGTGTGGCAGGTGGGCGAGTGTTTAACACTTTTGCGCAGGGCCACTGACCGACCAATCCCGTAGTGCCACGAAGGCACTGCATACTACACAGTGAGTTGGTCACCGTATACTCCTCTCTTCCCAAATAACAAGCGTGCATGGTTAACTCTATGGATTTAGGCTCAAGATTTGCATGGTCCATGTGGAGAGGTCGTTTTACATAAATTCTATGGATTAGTCGAACCCAGATAAGAATTTTGGACACCATGGTTATAAAAAATGACTGATTGAATCTTCGTCCGTTAATACAGTTAGAATGCAACTCTTTGTGGGCGGCCAAAGAGATCTATAATATTTGACCTGTGGAGAGTCTTTTTCGCGTTTGAGCCATTTTTAGTTTTTGTTTTCGATTTTTTTGATTGATCCAGTGAGCTTGGCCGCGCAATGTACTGCATTTGTGGATTTTTTTTGGTTAAACAGAACTTTTATAAACATCACATTTCGCATCTGTCCTCTCTTACAGCTACATTAAATACAACCCGTAAGACATGGTCTCAATACTTGTATCCATTGTCCAATACTATACAAAAAGTTCCTTCCCATTTCCCATGTAACCTTGGCCTACTTCCATATCATAGCTTGTACTTTAAGAAGGATCATGACCGGTGACACTTCTTTTCCACAAAAATGACGTTCATTTCGCACAAACCAAATCGTCCAGTTGGCATCTAACCACATTACCCTCCATACTTTTACACCAATTCTAACAGGTTTCCTCTGTTCAAAAACTTGTAAAGATGGTCCCATTTCATTGCCTTGAACCTGGAGCCATTCAAAGGAATAGAAAAGGTCTTTAAGCCCAGAAAACTTCGTTTTTCATCGAAAAAATCCGTGCTAGTACCACATCATTTTTCATTACTAATTTTCCTCCTAACTGAACAGAAAAGGAGATGTGGAAATTCTTTGGTGCCTATGGACAAGTGTGAGACGTATACACACCATCCCGTCTGGAAATCCAAGGTAAGCATTATGGTTTTGTACAATTCCACAAAATGTCGATGCTGTGCTTTTGTTGCAGGTAATACAGGGATGCAGAGTTGGTACTACGACCTTGCAGATCATCCTAGCGCAAAATGCTGGTGAACCTTCCAAATTTATGTATCAACCATCAGCAAGGCAGGTGATTCGATATCAAGAGGATTGCCCAGAGGCAATGGAGGAAGTAGACACAATAGAGTTCACACCTCTACTTGAAGACCAGCAATGGCAAGAGCAATGTTTGGTGGGCTTGCCCATACCTATGCCGGATTTGTCTTCAATGCATAGGATTCTGGAACAGCACGAATATTCTAATAACTCAGTGGTTCGGCTGGAGGGGGGAGAAGTTCTTATCAAGCTTGAATCGACTAAAATGAAGCTCAAACTACTTAAAGACAACAGGGTTCAAGAGCTATTGTGTATTTGCAACCTAAGGCCCTGGAAGGTTGTTAATGGTAAACTGGTGCGACCAATCTGGGTAAGAATTACTAGCACACCGCTACATTGCTGGAGTGACTAGTTCTTCAACACATTAGTAGCGAATATTGCTAAAGTGTTGCAAGTTGACAAGAAAACTTCGGAAAAAACAGAGATACAATATGAAAGGATTCAGATTCTAATGCATTCCTTTGAATTTATACAAAAAAGGTTTCGTATTAAAGCAGGAGATGAAAAATTTGAGATATGGATAGAAGAGGAGGTTGTTGACCTGCAGCAAATTTGGCATCATAATACTGCCCAAAATGCTAAGCGAAAGATGGAATGGAGGGTTGTGACTTCAAAAGCTACCCAGGCAGCAGAACGACAGGATGAACAGTGGCCTGATCAGTGTGCAGCCAATAATTGGGGGGCTAAGACAAAAAAGGCGCTGGTTGTTAACACCACTGCAACAACTGCCCTCGAAGCACATATAGGACAAGCCAGTGGTTCAGGAAAATCTAGAAGTGATCATGATAGTACTCAGGAGAGCTTGGAGGGCCAAGTACCATTACAGATAGGAATTATGGGTAATAATCTGATTACTAATGAGAACATAATATTAGAGCCAGTAGGAAGTGAAGGGAGTGAGTTATCTGCGGGTGAGCCTGAAACAGCAGCTGAGGATGTTGAAGGGTGTGTGGGAGTGGGGATGGTTGTAGGCAACAAGACAATGATCTGGGCCTATGTTTCATAACAAGCATATAAGAACCAATTTAAAAAGTATGGAAGAGCAAGGAGTTATCATCCACAGCGAAGCAGAAAGTGTTAAAGATTAAACAAGCAGGTGGATATATCGCGTTGCTAGCTTTGCAACACCAGAAATTTGGAACCGTGGGACAAGAAAATAGCATCAGCCAAACCTTGGATTTCTCTAAAGTTGAGGATACAAACATGAAAAGTTCATAAATATTTGATGAATCGGCTGCCGATCATGGAGGGACCCCTTGTACGCCATCATATAGTAGTTATCCTTTTGATTTGCAGTTTTATATTGCACAGACACCCAAGACCTTAACAAAGATTTCAGAGGAATCTTAGTACCAAGATAACGATCAAAGCAAATTTTACTGTTACAAGCAGGTAATCAACAGATGTTAACTCGTCAAACTTCTCCACTAGCTTCACTTTCTGATAAGAGCCAAAGCAGTGAGGGGCTAGATGATTGGCGACAGACAAAAAGAATATAGCTGATGGATGGGCAGAATGAGGAAGTTCTAGATTGTACAGACACTGCAGGAGATGAAATAGGTAAGTCAGCACAGCTTATGATAACTGATGGGGAAGCAGTAGCTTAAGAATCTGAGCCATTTAAGATATGGAAAATGGTGAAGGCATTGGGAGTTACTACAAATGTATCAGATGAGGAAATGGTGAAGCAATACAGTGAATTGGATGAAATTGCAGTTGCCAGATTGATTTTGCATGATAATCCTGAGCCAGCGCTACAACCCTCAGATCAATGAAGATACTCTCCTGTAACACCCGTGGACCGAATACTTTAGTTAAAAAACCGACTTGAGGAGGATAATTCAGACCCTGCAAGCTGATTTAATCTGCGTTCAAGAGACGAAACTTGAGGAACTCACTAGGAGAGCTTGTGTACGTTTGTGGCCAGAAGAGGGCTTTGAATTTGTGCATCAAAATTTGCTAGGTAGATCAGGGGGTTGCTAATCATATGGAAGAAGGAAATATTTAAGTTACTAATCGTATGGAGAGAGGATTCACCAAGATTTTAGGTGCTTGGGGAAGTAATCAAATCCTTGTTAATTTAATCAATGTATATGCCCCTTCATCAGTGGCTGAAAAGAGAGATTTATGGAACAAGATCTCAGTAGAAATGGCCAGAAAACCAGCAAAAAAACGGTGCATTGTTGGAGACTTTAAGGCTGTAAGAAATCTGGAAGAAAGAATCAGCCTGCCCTCACCAGCGGTCAGGGAGATGATGGACTTCAACACTTTCCATTGTGGATACAAAACTGATTGATTTACCACTTCGGTAGAGGAGCTTCACATGCTATGGAGGAAGGGGGACTTCATGTAGCAGACTAGATCGATTTATTCTGAATGAGGCTTGGTTAATACAGTGGCTGAATGTGTTTTAGTGTGCAGTTGAAAGGACTTTATCTGATCACTATCCGATTATGCTTAAGACCGAAGAACATGACTGTGGGCCAAAAGTAACACGCACATTAGATTGTTGGAATAGTCACGTAGGATTTAAAGAACTTGTGCAGAATGAATGGAGCGCACTGGAGGCAACTGTGTCCAGGGGATTTATACTTCACCAGAAATTAAGTCTCCTTCAAACAAGGCTAAACCATTGGAACAAAACAGAATTTGGACATGCTGATAGGACTATTGAGTTGCTAAAATTGCAGATAGCTACATATGATCTAAAAGCTGAACTAGGAATACTACAGACTGATGAGCGAGACACCAAAAGTCACTGGTTACTTTAAAAATATTTTACACACCAAAAAGGAGTCTAAGTATTGGTCCAGATATTCCTGCTGAGCGGTTGGTATCTGAAGCTCAAAATGAACTACTTACAGCAGAATTTTCTGATGAAAAAATATGAGCTGCTGTTTGGGATTGTCATCCAAGAAAATGTCCGGGACCAGATGGTTGTAACTTTTTCTTCCTACAGTAGCATTGGGATGTTTTAAAGGAGGATTTTAATCTATATATCAGAGAGTTGCATCGCTGTGGGAAGCTTGCAAAAGGGTTAACAGCAACATGGATTACGTTTGTCCGAAAAGTACAAAACCCAACTGCTTTGGAAGATTATCAACCAATATCCTTGATAAGCGGTGGTTACAAAATTCTTGCTAAGATCTTATCTGCCAGACTTAGCCAAGTTATTGGAACGTTGATATTCAGAAATCAAACAGGTTTCCTGCAAGGGCGTCAAATACTAGATGGTGTTCTAGTGGCAAACGAGATTATTCATTCTTACAAAAGAAACAAGCAGCCATTTCTTATGCTTAAGCTGGACTTCACTAAGGCATTTGATACAGTTAGTTGGCCGTTCATAGAGCTCATGATGAAAAAGATGAGGTTCTCAGAAGTCCGGTGCTCATCGATTATGGACTGCATGTTTTCAGCTAGAGCTGCAGTGCTGATAAATGGTTATAGTGCTGGAGAATTCAAACTGAATTGTGGCCTGCGACAAGGTGACCCTCTATCACCGTTGTTGTTTTTGACCGTTGCTATTTTTGATCGGCAACCCTTTGTCACCTTCTTATAAAAAGAGAAACACATCGGAATATACACGAAGGAGCTAAAATCGGTCACATCTCTATATCTCACCTACAGTATGCTGACGATACCTTGCTACTTGCAAAAGATACTGAGAGTACTGTGTTAATTATGAAGGGAATCATATAGGCTTTTGAATTGCTCTCTAGTTTGTCAGTTAATTTTGTTAAAAGTACACTCTTTGCTGTTAATGTTGCTACTATCAGCTTAAATCTTTTTGCAGAGAGTTTACGTTGCAAGAGTGGAGTGTTGCCTTTCTTATACTTAGGTCTGCCGGTGGGTGAAAACCTAGGGAAGAGAAAGATGTGGAATGTTGTCAAGCAGATAGAACGAAGGCTCCAAAGCTAGGAAAATAAATTTCTATCATTTGCAGGGCGAGTAACCTTGCCCAAGGCAACGCTAACCAATCTGACAATTTATTACATATCTCTCTTCTTGGCTCCTGCGCAGGTGATCAAGCAGCTCACGAGTATAATCTTAAGATTTTTGTGGTTGAAGAAACCAAATCAGATTCATCCGATACATTGGATCAAATGGCAGTATATATGCCTGCAAAAGAAAGACGGTGGCATCGGATGGAAAGATCTGCACAACAGGAATGTTGCATTACTTGTGGTGTGTGGTCATCAGAATGAAGTATTTTGTACCTGAAGATAGAATGATTGAGACTTACTTGCTGACCTTACCAGACAATACTTCTCACACCTGGGGTGATATATGGCAAATGGTGGTGATGACGACTTGGTTCAATAATGGAGTTAAGTTCTGTATAGGATCTAGCTCTAAGGCACTCCTATGGAAAATGGTCTGGACTGGAGAAGGTACGCAGTCCATAATCCACCGATTTTTACAGCTTAATTACTTTGAAGAACGCAACAGTACTTCAAGTAAAAGGCAGCTCAATAGCTTCTGATGCATGGCAATAGTCATTCCGAAGGCCCTTGCGCTCTTGGGAAAACGATAGATATCAGTAGCTGCGGGTGCAAGTTGGACAGCAAACTCAAAACAACTCTGAAAATGATATGTGGAGATGCGCAGAGGATGGTTCCGAAACTTATACAATATCAATAGCTTACAGAATTCTGCAGAGTACAACTGCAATTGATACACAACATGACATATCCTACTTAGTAGCTGCCTAGGGAAAATTGGCTCCTCTTCGAGTCCAAACCTTCACCTGGAGGTTGCTGCAATATAGAGTTGCTACTGTGGATAAACTCAGAATGAGAGGCATCAATATGATGCCAGCTGCGAGACGCTGTATTTGGTGTGGTCAAGCTGAAGAGAATGCTGGTCACCTTTTCTGCAGCTGTACGCACGCTAAAGAAATCTGGCAGGAAATTGGAACATGGTTGAATATTAAAATGGAATCTCAGACAGAGGTGCTTCAACATTTTCAGGCTTTTGTCAATGAGTTCAAAGGCGAAACATGGAAAAACGTCGACATCGCTACTTGGAAAATGACTGTATGGTATTTGTGGAAAGAATGTAACTGTGTGAGGTTTGATGAGCGGGAATGAATAATATTGTGGAGATTATTCAAACCAAGATCTGGTATTGGATTGATCCGCGTAAGTTACAGCCATCTGCTTCAACAATGAGTGACTGGATGCGTGAGCCTGCGATCTTATTTACGTCATGATTCTGATTCTATAATAGAGATGAAGTTTTAGAAATTTTCCTTTCATTTACGTAGTGTAGCAAGCATGTACATAACTTACATTTTCACATGAGTAGATTCCAATTACCCATCAAAAAAAATATTGTCAAGATTCACTTTCGTTACAAAACCATCAACATGTGTTATGAACCTGCTAAGTAACGTTAGATATCAAATCTTTTAAGTCCTCCAGGTCCCTCCTTTTCCATTCACGCAAAAACCCTTCTCCATTCTCATTGCCATCTCCATTCGTCTCCCTGCCACCTCCTATTTTAAAAGATACTTCCTTCATTGTTCCCATCAAACATGTATACTCTCGGGTGGTCCTCACAAAACTTTACAATGTTCCCATTTCCCATTGTTACTGCCATCTTTTCATCCATCCATTCCTTGTTCCTCCCATACTTATTCCTCATTCCCCACAAATAATTCTCACAGATTGACACAAGCTTATGTAATTCATTTTTTGGAGCTAGGAACCAATGAAAACTAATAGTTTGGCAAAGTGGATAACTCTTAGAATGAGCATCAGTCTTCCCCCAATGGATAAATCCTTATACCTCCATCCTCTCACTCTCTTCCTCATCTTAATAATCATCTGTTCCCACATATTGTCTTGGCTCTCACGAGCCCCTATTGGCAAACCAAGATATATAATGGTATAGATCACAATCTACAGTTATGCAAATACGCTATTTCCTTTAGTTGGACCTCCTCAACATTTATGTCAATCAATTCACTCTTACTGAAATTTCACCTCAGATACCAACTCAAAACACCTCATCACTATTTTCAGACCTTTCACTTTCTTCCAACCCCACTTCACAAAGAAAATGGTAACATATGCATCAGTGTTCGAGAGTGTGCTGCCTAGGTGGCTTTACCGGCCGAACGCCCTGATTTGAGACTGTTCGGCCTATCGGGGCGGTCTGGCAGCTGGTTGGCTGCCCAGCCAATTTGTTTTTTAAAAATAAAATAAAAAAGGCTTGTACCTTGCGGCGGGGCACCGCCTACGCACCCTGGGCACTGGGCGGACTCCGGTTGCTCCGCTTCTGCATCCTAACTTCTCGAACACTTTTTTGCATATTGCAAGTAGGGCAATTTTGCCTTTCCCCGTCCTATCTCCATTGGATCAAACAGTTGTTGCTGTTCTGCCATTTCCATCAGCCAAGATAGCCCTAGTGCCACTATCAAGTACAAGAAGTGGGCTAAAGGATCCGCTGTCGCAGTCCTCTTTGAAGCATAAATTCCTTGGATGTACTTCTATTTATGAGGATTGAAACTGAAGTTGAGCTCAAACATTCCCTTATCCAACCTAACATTCTTCCCATCTCATCCAAAAATTCCGAATTCATTGTCTCATAAGCTTTCTAGAAGTCTACCTTTACGATCACGGCTTGTTTTTCGCTAATTTTCTAAAATAACTTCCTCCATCACTTCTCTCATTCTCCTCGATAGTGTTTTTTTGTCACAATCTTGTAATAATTGTTCATCAACATAATTAGTCTAAAATCATCCACTTGTTGAGGCCATCCCTGTTTAGCTATTAGGACTATATGAACTGTATTACTTCCTCTCTTTTTTTTTAGCTAAAACTCGTCGGAGTGGGATTACGTGTTAATGATAAAAGGAGTTCTTGTTGAACTCGTAATATTTTTACAGACCTTACGAATACGTGAATAGAAGTTATATAGGCTACCAAGACCGTATGAAACATACATATTACTAGTTTATTTTTCAATCTATTCTATTCCTCTTATCCAGTACATACTATTCCTCTTATTTAATTTATTCTATTTCTTATTTTTGAGTAATCCCTATGTTGGTCCCCTCCTCACGTGGAGGGGGGGCACAATTATTAAAGATGGAGTTTTTCATACATGCTCAACATGTGCTGCACGTTGTCAATCAACTTGCAGCTTATTCAAAGTTTGCAGTCTTCTTTCGTCCCATTTACCTATAAATAGAGGATGTATTTCCTCAGTTCAATACAATACCAACGGAAGAAAGAACAGAGAGAAGAAGAAGGATTTCTCCTGTGAGAGAGAGTTATTTAGGGTGTTCCTAAATTGGGGGAGTGACAAAAATATTGGGGAAATATTTTTGGGTAGAT
>JAOYMZ010040477.1:0-15284 GCA_025802335.1 Pinguicula primuliflora | reverse complement strand
ATTTTTGTTCCTTTTCTTAATTTCTCCTATTAATGTTCACAGGATAAGTGTACCACATATATATTTTCATGCCCTCATCTCATTTTCACACTGTGGCTTTCGCACCCGTGGCTGTAGCCACGGGCAATACACTAGTTAAATATAATGTAATGAATGTCTTACTTATTTGCTCTAGTGCTCACCTCATCAAAGAAGTCTAGAGCAACATATCCATCCAAGCCACCCTTATACCTTCGAGAACATGAAAGATTACCTATCATAACTTTTGCATTGAAGTCTAGATTTGCATCCAAACTCCTTTTTTTCTAAATCTTTTCATAACCTTCATTTTATTCATGATCTAAAACATAAAATTTACGATAAATAGTACCAGATGATAAAATGTGAATTTCCAAAAAATATACAGACCTAATTTATTTCAATTTCTTTAAAAAAATCTTATATTTTATCCTAATTTACCTCCAAGTCGGATTTTCCCTAAAATTCGAAAAATCACTTCAAATAAACTTCTCGAAAAGCCCAGAATAATAATAATCTCAAAGTTGCCCAAAAATTTAAAACTGTTCAAAAATCATCCAACCCATTAAATCCATCAATTCGAACCATAATCCAAGATAAAATCGAAAAATTTAGAGTGTAATCGGACGAAGTAATCTTACTTCCACCCCCAGGCCCCAGACTTATAAATTGCAAAGTAGAGATTATTCGATGGGCCAGACTCTAAAGCAGATCTCCTAACAGCCCAAGCCCGAATCATTAACACGGCTCCCTGCCCGCGGAGTCCGACCTCCCCCAACTCCTCGTCTCTCCGTAGCCAACACAGAAAAATCCACATTCGTTCAGGTTTGGAGTGTGTGCAGTGAAGTAACTCATTGTGCAGTGCCCATATGGTACTGCGGAATTAATGTGACAGGTGAACCAGTGTTTAACATTTTTGTGCGGGCTCGCTGACTGATCAATCCCACAGTGTCACGAGTGCAATGCATAGTATACGAAGCTCACAGTATACTTCCCAATTTCCATCCAAAGCATTACATCTTTCTTTATCGAGTAATGCTTGTTTACTCTTTTTTGGATCCCATTTTTAAACTGCTTATGTGGCAAGAATCACACCTACACTTTTATGTGTGATTTTTTTTAGGAAAATGTTATTTGTACATTATAATTTAACACACTTACTAAACACACACATGTGTAAACAATCTCAACCAAAATTTTAATATTGATATTTATTAATTTTCTTTTAATTGTAGTTGTAATTGTTGTCAGATATGCGTTTTTAGTAAGTGTGTCAAATAATAATGTAATTACGCTTTTTTAATTGTTGGGGTTGTGATAGTTGGAAGGAAAAATGCTATACATCATCTCCTTTGCATACCTCCATACAATCTTTCTCTTACATTCATGCACGGTGGACTTCACATACACCAACATTTATAAGTATGTGTGCTCACTAATTGAGATGTGGAGGTGTGTGTGAAAAGGTGTGGTGATTTCCAGGTTGGAAGATAACAGATTTTAAAAATGGGGTCTAATAGCATTATGAAGAATGCTACGTTTACTCACACCACTTATACTTAATTGAGTACAAGTGGCCAAACAACGTCTTTTATAGCATATTTTTTTTAAATATTTTTTATTTTGCTTGATTACTCAAAATGACGTCGTTTTGACACTTGTATTCAATTAAGTATAAGTTGTGTGAGTAAACGAAGTATTCTTGTAGCATTATTCTTCTGGGGGTGGGTACATGAGGCAACTCACTGCATAGTATGCAGTGCCTCGGGATTGATGTAGCAGATGGGCCGGTGTTTAACACTTTTACACGAGCTCACTGACTGATCAATCTTACAATGCCACGAGAACAGTGCATAGTACACAGTGAGTTAGTTAGTCTATGAATTTTTTTCCGCTCCCGAATAGTTTGCCGAATAATGGTGCCAAATTCTAATCTGAACCGTTAGATCAAAATTCAACGATGCAGATCAAAAATATTTTAAAATTTTTACACTCTCGACTAATCTAGGAAGCCTGCACCCAGCCCAAAAACTCTTATAAATTAGACCTGGCCAAAGCGAGTGCTTGAACGGGAGACTTTAAAAATTCATTAATTACTTTTAATTTATATGAATTTTTTTTTCTGATGTAGGTTTTTGATGTCACAAATTTAAATAAAATGATCTCTATCGTTGATGGACAGATTCAACGGTCACCATTTCGACGGGATTAGACAAAATTCAGCCCCATAACGTCTTTCACCCGAAAAAAATTCCGCCGGAACCCGTCTCCCGCGCCTGCGCCAAAGCCTTCAAAGTTCCGCCGCCTCACTTCTTCGCCGCTGCGCGCTGCCACATCGTATGCTTTGCTTCGTTTTTTCAACTGCCGGTTACAACTCAAACCCACTTTTCCTATATCGTCTACCCTCTTTCGATTTTCACTTACATTTTACATTTGTTTCTAGGTTTTTGGATTGACGCCCACTTACGCCGTCAAGATCCCTGCCCAGGTTCCCTTTAAGGCTGATTTACCGTTACTTCATTTTAAGGCCAGCAATCTATGGAAAATGTTGCTGTACGATGGGTTTAATATGCATACCGTATTTTCTGGGTTTAATACGCATACCGTATTTTCTGGGTTTAATACGCATACCGTATTTTCTGGGTTTAATATGTTCTCATCCCAAGTTCTTTTCAGTTTATTCAATTCCCAATTTTCGGCCTGCGTTTCCGATTGAATCTTAACATTTCAGGTTTTCTTGCGGATAATATTTTGTCTTACTGAAGACCGACAAATTTGCTAATGCCTGGAGCTATCCTATTGTTAATTGTTGCATTTGATTTCATTTTCCTATTGTTAATTGTTGCATCGTGATTGAATTCTATTTGTATTTTTTTTATTTTGCTTGGCTTGGGTTGATTTGGATTGAAGTCTTTTCTGCTCGTGTTTTCTTTAAGAAAATGTATTTTTGTTAAGAAAATGTTTTATAAAAGTAGGGATATATCTTTCTTACAGGGTACTTAGAAGGATAATGTTATTTTCCTACTTAGAATGGAATTTACAGCGAGAACGATAAGTTGTTTGCTGAAATGTCCGGCTGAACTTCATTTGATTTAAGTTTAATGTTATTTCGTTGTACGAGCTGTTGATGATTAATTTATCTGTGGAGAATTAGCTGGACTCTTATACCGATATCATTTGGATTTCACTCTTCTCTTGAATTTTTTAAAAATAGTCTTGTTGTTTTCTTATCAGTTACATGTTTTTCATGTTGTTTGCAGAGAGCTAGAAAAATTATTATAGATCTTGGCTTATATCACTCAAAAAATTCACCCTTCCCGTTAGATTTCCTGAATAGACTACTGCAGTTCGGCGTGCTCTCTTGAGTCTTGACTGATTAAGTAAAAGCATTACCATAATAATACAGATGCAATCATGATCAGTTTCTCATTGTGTATTTTCAATAAAATGATTGTCATTGAGTCGATGTCTCATAATAGGATGGTGTTTTCTTTGTTAATTTCATATTTAGCTTCCTCAAGGCTGGTTTTTGTTTACAAATTTGCTATACATATTATCATACTTACCTGGCTCAACAGCTGAGGATTTATTATTATTGTTGCAAGATTAAGTTTGGATCATTATTCTTATTTTGAAGGAATGTCATAGCTCCGGCGGAAGCAATTCTACTTAAATCCCATAATGCGAAGAAGCTTGGCGAAAATCCCATGCTCGATCGGCCACCCACCTGCCACCGCCTGCTCCATTGGTGCAGCATTCTCCACCTCATCCTCTGGCAGTGGTGGCGGTAGAGGCCGAGGCTACATTTCCCCCTTTCAACTCACTGTGCCGTCGGAGAGCGAACCAGATAACTCCAAGAATGCACCCCATTCTACGCCGGGCCGGGGTCGAGGCCGAGGTCAACCTGTTCCCTCCTCTCCCGTTCTCCCTTCATTCTCTTCATTCTTGAACAATGATGGAAAATCCACTCCATTGGGTCGCGGTCGTGGTCATACACCCACAATATCTGCCCCGAATCATCGGCAAGCGGAATCTCAGGTGCCTTCTTCTCCGAGACTTGCAAAACCTATCCTGGGAGCCCAAAATGAACTCTCTGAATCTCGAGTCGAAGTGAAGAAAGAGACAGGGCTTCCTGATGATATTGAGACTGTTCTGTCAGGTGCGGGCAGGGGGAAGGTTGTAACGCTACCTGCCACACAATCTATGAAGCCACGAGAAGAGAACAGGCACGTCCGGACCGGCCAGGGCCAGCAGCCACCTGCATCAGAAAGTGCGAAATCTCCTCAGGAGGAACTGAGCCAGGAAGAAAGGGTGAAAAAGGCTAGGGAGATATTGACTAAAGGAGATAATGCTAGTGGAATTAGCAGACCTGGATTTGCAGGTGGTAGAGGTGGGCGAGGAGGAAGAGGCAGAGGTGGGCGAGGAGGAAGATTTGGTGGGAGAGGAAGATTTGGTGGGAGAGGAAGAGATCGTGATGGATATGAGGAGTCTGATGATGAACTGATTATAGGTGATCCTGCTGACGAGCAGAAAGTAGCTGAGAAGCTTGGACCGGAAGTTATGAATAAATTGGCCGCAGGGTTTGATGAAATGTCAAGCAGGGTGTTGCCATCCCCTATAGACGATGATTATTTGGATGCATACCACACGAACTTGCTGGTAATGAGTTTATGGTTAGTCTTTGTTGTAGAGTTAAATAAGATGTGTTATCTTAATTATCGTTTGATGGCATTCGTTGTGTAGATTGAATTGGAGCCCGAGTATCTGATGGAAGAGTTTGGCACAAATCCTGATATCGATGAGAATCCACCGATTCCTCTTCGTGATGCATTTGAGAAGATGAAGCCATTCCTCATGCCATATTTGGGTATTGAGAATCAAGAAGACTGGGAGGTAAATAAAGCACACCATTCTCTACTGGTTTCTGTGGTATATGAGACACACTTTTCATTAAATTGCTGGTAGCTATGTATCGCCTTCTTTAGCTCCTTTTGATCATCTTGGATTTCTATGAACCTCTGCTAGCAGAGAAAATTAGTTTCACTGTTAATGGGGCTCGACAGGTGGGTGGGGTGGGGAGTGGAGGGGCAGCAACAATAAATCTGCATACAAGTTGCAAATATGCTTTGGCGAAAGTCTGAAATGTCACTTATGTTTCTCTGGTTGTTCTTGATCTATTTCTTTCGTAATTGATATGCTCTCGCTACTTTCAAACTTCATAATGGTTTATTCAAAATTTTTACGGCTTAAATTAGATGTCCTAGAAATGTTGTATGGAAATGTTTTTTCAATTGTTGACTAGCTATAACTATCACTCTGAAATTTATGAGATGATTGCTGATTAATTTAAATGCAGAATACTCGTCAACTAGTACACATGTATGTGTTCTTGTTTTTTGGTTTTGCTTGAATACTTCTTTCTTGGATGCCTTTACCAGTGGACGGTGGACCCTTATTTTATTTACCAAAAAAAGTGGATCTTTATTTATACATGGCCGCATACCTAATTGATGATAGATTAGTTTGATCCTGTGGTGTTGGATGATCTTCTGAGATCTTCTACAGTTCTAGAGCCTTCTTATGATCTCTACAATATAAGGAAAGGCTTCCAATGTTGTTTCTACCTCATGATTATTCAACGAAGTATTCGATGCTACTTCGATGCAAGAAAGCATTTGTTTTGTAGTTCTCTGAATTGATGAAGATCATTTTTTCCTCAAATTATCAGTTTCTCCCGTAAATATAATTTATCTGCTTCATCTCTTTATTCTGTCCATGTTCCGTCTCATAAAACATATTGCTCTTTCCCTCCATGGTTTATAGGAAATTATGAAAGAAACTATGGAGTCAGTTCCTCTCATGAAAAAGATTGTAGATCACTACAGTGGTCCAGATAGAGTGACTGCTAAGGATCAGATAGCAGAGCTCGAGAGTGTTGCCAAGACCCTCCCACAAAGTGCACCGGCTTCCGTAAAACGTTTCACCGACCGCACCCTTCTCTCGTTGCAGGTACAAAACACCCGTTATCTCGATGTGTAAGATCCATCGCTCTTTACCATCTTCTGATCATTTTTTATTTGGATGATTTTCATTCAAACATTATGCAGAGCAATCCTGGGTGGGGATTTGACAAGAAATGTCAGTTCATGGATAAACTTGTGATGGAGGTCTCACAGCAATACAAGTAAGCTGCTTGTTGTGTGTTGCTGAGCACCGTTTGGATTAAAACCAACGAAAAGTTGAACTGGTAGAAGGCATTTGGGCCTGCGGCGGATGTGGGCATGTTCTTCTCTGTTTGTGCGAGTTCTGATGGGAAATAATTTAAGCTGCTAGAACTGCTTTTTGAATATATTTATATATTCTTTCAATAAGCTCTAGTTTGAAGCTGTTTTCACAAATTTCAAAATTGTTTTTACTGTTCTCTACATTACACATTTACACATCTCCATCTCCAACCTTGTTGCTGCTCTCTTCTTCCTCCATGGTATCACACAAATTCCTCCCCTTGGTTTCCAGCAGCAAAACCGCAAGCATTTGTAAGAATACATCCCGTTCTTCCGGCCAAGTACCACCAGTGCCGGGCAGATGGTGTCGCCCAGCAGCACTGCTTTCCTCACCATTGCCATTGTGGAGTTCCTCACGCACGTCGTCGGGAAAAACTTCGGAACATTTATTAGAAGCACATCTGAGTTATTGTTGTAACTCAAATGGACATGAATATCTGTTGTGCATCAAAGAACTAGTGTTCGATGACATCGTCCAGAGAGTAACATTGGTTTTTTATGTTAAAGAGGGGTTGATCTAGTGGTTTTGGGGTGATAATTGCACTCAAAACTTGTGAGTTCAAATTTTCCTTGGTGAAGTAAGTCTGTCACATATGACTTGCGAAGTGTGGCTTACGCTTACCTTCCTACTATGTTTTGCAGGCTATTGCGGTAAGGTGTTGGATTTAGCTATCTAGGTAGAATTCTCTAGATTATCGAAAAAAAGCAACATTGGTGTTCCGCGACTACGGTGCTGTTTTTTAGAATGCGTGCTCTGCATTGCATGTGTATCTTGGTGGCTTGCTATCTTTAAATTGCAGACAATTTTTTTTTGTGCCATAAGATCACGTCAAATTTTGGAATTTGACACTGTTTGGCCTTTCACATGCCTATTAGTTTCGGTCTTCCCAAAATCGGAATTTATAAATCTCAGTCTTCCGTAGGTCGGACGTCATTAATACAATTAATTTCGGTGGTTAGAGATTTTCGGCTTTGGGAAGACAAAGATATATTATTGAGTTTTGCAAAAACATGCTAACTGAATGAGATGAACACGAAAAAACTGTAAAAACAAAATTTTGAATCTGACGGGTCATTGTATAATAATTGTCATATTAGATATCATGATAACTATTCCCGTTTGTGAAAATACCTCTGTCGGCAATAGCCAATTCACATAAAACAAAAGATTTATTATCTTCAAGAATAAGAGATGAGTTTTTCGATCAATATTAATTCTAATAACATCCACATGCAGCCAAGCATTAACAAATTTCCCGAATCCAAAAAATAAACAAACTAGCTTAATTTACACACCGTTAAGTATATATAAATGTCATCAAATGGCGATCCAGGAGTTAAACAATACCAAGTAAAAAAAAACTTTATTTCTTAAGCTAAATAACTTTGTCCTGTAGTTCCCCAAATTCCACATCTTTTGCCCCGTAGCAATCACTTGACCATGAAATCTTGTTGATGTAGTGGAGCCTCCACTTTAGGTTTTTATTTTTTCGATTTCCAAATGAAATCACTTTTGTAAATATTTTTTTTCAAGTCCGGGTAGTACTCGAACCCAACAGCGCATACTCGAACCCGAAATTGAAATATTTTTGGTTTGATTTTCAAAACCTGAATCCGATCAAAAAATTCGATACTCATGAGTGGGTCTGGATCCAGAGTCTGAGTCCGGATAAAGTTGAGGCGGATATTTTGTACACCCTACTGTTTGAGAACATAATCATTGTCATTAATTTTTGCCCCAAACGATATATTGGACTTTAGATAACTTAAAAAAACAAAAAAAAGACTTTAGATAACTTTAGTTGCTGGCCCAATTATTTAATAATGGCCCAATAACTTTAGTCACTCGCCACTTACGGCCATCTACTTGCAAGAGTTCTTTGCTTGGAGACTGCCAGACTGGAGTTATTAATTTCCTATCAACAAACATCCTCGGTCGGATCTTAGATCCAATGTTGATTTGATGTCCCCTTTGAATTGTGAAAAATATCTCCCTTGAAAAGTTCGTTTCGTACCTTGTAAGTGAATTTGATAGAGGGACATGGATTCATCAACTTTGCTGTTCAATCAGTTGAAGGTTAGGCATTGATCTTTGTGTATTTCTTTCGGCATTTTGTAAAAAATGTTATGTACTCTTCTTCTACGGGTGAATGAGTGAAAAAAAAAACTGAGATTGCCAGTGCTGTATGTTACTGAGCAGGCAGCGGACCCGTTTTTCTTGCTAGCAGGACCCAATGTGATCGAATCAGAAGATCATATTCTCTTCATGGCAAAGCATATCAAAGCCATCGCTGACAAGTACTTGAATTCATCCATTCGTTTCTTAAGTTCTGTTGAATTCTTGCTGTGATTATTGATAAATGATAACAATGGCTAAGCTTGATCATCTTGCGCATTAAGGCTGGGGTTGGTTTTGGTTTTCAAGTCGAGCTTCGACAAAGCTAATCGGACATCTTCCAAGTCGTTTCGTGGTCCGGGATTGGCAGAAGGCTTGAAGGTTATTATTATCTGTACTGGTTGAATTGGAAGCTTTCTTCAACTGGAAAATTGTCTGTTCTTGAGTATGACTGTTTGAGCTCCAGTAGTTTGTCCGATTCGTCGCCCTATATTCACGAAGATGGTCTAGATCTGTAGATGTTTTAGTGCATGAGTCTGTGATATATCAAATTTTTATCGGATTCGTGCTACTATTTTATATTGCAGATCCTGGAAAGGGTTAAAGCAACTTACGACCTTCCAATCGTCACTGATGTACACGAGGCAGTCCAGGTTATCTGCTTTTCTCACGTATGCTGTGTTTTCCGGTGGAGTTTCATATAGTTCCATATTACAGCCTGTTCTTTCAAACCTATTATCAACATTCTTAATGTTAATTTCGAAGAACTCTGATCTTTTACAGTGTGAAGCTGTTAGCAGGGTTGCCGATATAATTCAAATCCCTGCTTTCCTTTGCCGGCAGGTTAGACCAGTGGATCTTATTACTTGCATTATTTCCTTGTTTTATACATATTCTGCTGTTGATTGTTAAAGTCAGGTTAGACCACTTAGTTTTATGTCATCTTGGAAAGGCAGACAGATCTCCTTGTAGCAGCTGCAAAGACTGGAAGAATTATTAACGTTAAGAAAGGCCAATTTTGTGCTCCTTCTGTACGTTTAACTCCGCAAGTTTTGCTTCAAGAGTTTTTCTTTCCAATCAATACTCAATAGTTACAGCAGGTTAGCATGCTCAAGGTTATCGGTTCTACTAATTTTGCAGGTCATGGTAAATTCTGCTGAAAAGATCAGGAATGCGGGGAACAATAATGTTATGGCTTGTGAGAGAGGAACAATGTTTGGCTATAGTAAGCCAGTACTTGCGTGTGTGCGCGTTTTTCTAGTTTTTCCCTGGATTTTGGTCATTTGGGTGTTCTAATGCTATACTGATGTTTAAGCTAGTATCGTAGGTCGAAAATCTGCGTGCTTGCGTGCCACATCTAGTACTGAACTCCTCTTTCCTAATGTGCAGATGATTTGATTGTTGATCCCCGCAACTTCGAGTGGATGAGGGAAGCTAATTGCCCTATTGTAAGATAGTTACTCCATTCTGTGTCATGGATTCATGCTACCTGTTGTAGTATCAACAATTGAGACTAGATTTCTTTCCTTTTTAAATTTACCGGGTCTCAAGATGTGAGTGACTACATTCTTTCCTTCACATACTTCTGTATGTGTTATTTACTTTACGAACTAAATTTCCTTAACTTCTTTCAGGTGGCTGATATAACACATTCGTTACAGCAACCGGCTGGGAGAAAGGTATGGGCTTTCCTTCCATGCATGTAAATATATATATTAATTCTACTTATAACTAAATGAACACCACTGAAACTGGCTCTTTCCAGTTCAAATCTAGTTAAACTGCCCCTCTTTGAAATGTAAAATAAATCAAGTTGACTAGAGGTTTTGGGGGCTGTAGATTGATGTCACAAGACAATAATTGTCCAGTTTTCCGATGACTAACTGTGAATCTCTTAGCCAAAACCGCACACATTAGGGGCCGTTTGGCTATGAGAGCAAGCCTCCATTTGATTCAAGACCCTGATATAACCATTCTCATTCGCCGCCAAACTTGTTCAATTTCGATTTCAAATTGACTGCCTGAGTATTTGAACAGTTGGAAGGAGGTGGTGTTGCCAGTGGAGGTCTTCGTGAACTAATACCATGCATTGGCCGAACATCAGTAGCTGTTGGAGTTGATGGGATCTTTATGGAGGTAAACAAGAAGAGTGTGACATCAAGTTGAGAAAAAAGTTGAACCTTGTGGATCCCTTTACCATTTATTCTTACTTCTGAGTTTCTTATTGTGATTAATGATGATAGGTGCATGATGATCCCTTAAAGGCTCCAGTTGATGGACCAACACAATGGGTGAGATTAATTCTCCTATAATTTTCATGAGAGTCTTGAATATTGCCTCTACAGTTGTGAACTGGTTTTATTCGGCCTTTCAAATGCAGCCTCTTCGCCATTTGGAAGAACTTCTTGAAGAACTTATTGCAATTGCTGTAAGTCATTCTCTGCCCTTGAATTCCGCGGGTAGAATCCCAAAAGCATAACTAGGTGAAAATATAAAAGATAAAACGGGTGAAAGGATGAAGGTTGATATGCAGATGCTGATAAAACATATCAACAGTCTTTCAGCAATGCCGCTTTCAATCTTCC
The DNA here is from genome assembly GCA_025802335.1 of Pinguicula primuliflora. NCBI lineage: Eukaryota > Viridiplantae > Streptophyta > Magnoliopsida > Lamiales > Lentibulariaceae > Pinguicula > Pinguicula primuliflora. Next base: position 4,281 of record JAOYMZ010040477.1, on the reverse strand, counting down.
TGCATAGCACACCTCCTATTTGATTTACTCTTCATTCTACTGTTTTGTCTTTGTAGAAGGTTAGCAAAGGGAAGCAACAGTTTCAAATTGATCTCACGCCATTCCGTCCATGAGACAAGTATCAGGTAAACATCCGATAAAATAGTCTAATTTTCCTATTCAGAATGTTAGGACCAGATTAATGATGTTAGGTCGAGGATGATAATCCTCACCATTCAATTGTTGTGAATCGGTCAAGATTACAATCCTGGACCTAATATCATTAATCTGGTCCTAGCATTCTGGACCATAAAATAACTCCTTAATTAATGATATTAGGTCCAGGATAATAATCCTGACCATTCACGTGTTATGGATCAATGGTCACGATTACCATCCTGGACCTAACATCATTAATCTGATCCTAACATTCTGGACCATAAAATAACTCTTTCTTGACAGAGGGACAAGATATACTTTTCCATCTAATTCCATGAGATACAAAAACTGCCTTTTTTTTTGGGTCAAATAGCAGTTCATGTAACCTTCTCTATATATTATTTTAGGTGTATTCTGTTCAACTTAGAACGGGCAAGATATCTATCTTCAAGCGATCACTGGAAGGATAACATTTTGAGCAACATATCTATCTGCTTGTAGCACGTTGAGATTTGATTTGGCATATTTAGGTGGTTTATGAATCATAATCAATGCTAATTGCTAATACCTTGTTTGGTTTTAAATAAAAAAATTGGGTGAATTTTCAATGCAGAAGTGGTTGCATTGACTTTATATAACGTCCGGGATTAGAAAATTATTTTTGTATGGATCATGTACTACTAAAAGAGAACAATATGTGAAAGGCCAAAATCTTTAAATCCACAACAATCTTGAAACTTTTCTGGTACCCCTCTATCTGTATATACATTCATAACTCTTCCATCCCCACCTTATTCATACATGAATTCTATATATAAGAAAGTCAATTATGTTTATAGTTGTGGATGCATAACGCATATGTTACATAAACAAACAAAAGAGAAAGAAGCAAACCTCCAACTATGAGCAAGTCGCCAAACAATCTTGAGATATCAGCAACTCTTCACCATCCAAGGCTGCTCTTACAGAACTATATAACTTGATCCATGAAGAAGAGTAACAATCGACAGGCTCGGAGAAAAATGTCGGATTCGGGCTGGCAGGGCAAGGGGCTACCAAGTCCAGAACAGAAGCTGCAGGTTTTAACGTCTGAGGGAAATTGAAGGCCAGATTATCAACTTTGTGCTCGTAAATTTTCGCATTTCTATCCAGTTTGTACCGAGATGTGCCCTGAAACTGTCCTGTTGCCTCCCATGGAATCCTAGGGACACCTCTCAAGTTCCATCTGACGAGAATCACAGTCTCAGATGGCTGCCAAATTCTCAGAACATCCAACGAGATCTCTCTGAACAATATTCTGCCATGAAATCTCAATGCCCAGAATATCAGTTTGTAGTTTTCAATACCAGTAAATGTATTCAAAGGGTCCCTAAATGTGATATCATCCCTGCAAATTACACACAAAATGCAAACACGACATGAACAAATAAATCCTGATATAAAACACATCTTTCCCAAATATCAAAACACATCATTATCTTGGCAAAACAATTGAGGCAAGTACTTGGAAGCTAAGTAACAGAAATCCAAAAAACAGGCAAAAGGGTACCTATAAATACCATAATTGAGGTCCCTGCTGAAGATCAAAGGGAGGTCTTCACGAAGTGTCCTCACAGCTGACCCTAAATTGACATAAAAATCATCTCTTTCATCTTGCTTCTTACCCTGTTCTCCGGGGCTACGGTTAACCTGCACAACTCCATGATACGGCGGCGGTATCTCCAGCCTGACCTGAGCAGAGTGGATTGAATTTGAAGCTGAAGAAAGGGGGATAATAATGGCTAAGTGTCTGTCTTTCTGCTGGAGAAGAGTTGGAGAAAGATTTGGAAGAATATAAGCCATCTATTACTTGTTTGGATGATTTGCTGCGATATGGAATTCGCAAGGGAAAATGGTTGGGTCTTGAATTTGAGTGGCTTTGAACATGGACAAGATCGACTCGTGTTTTCCGAATATACATAAATATCCGTGTATGGCCATACGAGCAGGAGCCGGGCAAATGAAATGTAAAACAATTCGTTAATGGGAAATGGTTCTCATGACTCATCCTAAAAAAAAAATTGTTTTTGTAATTATCGTGTTAATAATGTCTGTCGTACATCATCGTTCGCACCGTCTTAATTCTAAACGTTGAGCTAAGAACAAGCCAAAATTTTCTCCTGCCGGACGAAGCTTTCCAGTCGGAATCACGTCGGAATCGCACGTGAAATTCAGCCCTTTCTCTTCCTTTCTATAAGAGAGTGATCCCTCTCTCTCTGTCGTAGGAGAGGTATTGATCCTGCATTGGAATCGTGATTCTTCCCGAAGCTTCTTCCTCAGAGACCGACGACTCCCACCCCATCCCAGTCGCGTTGGTTCTGGTCATTTATGGTTTGAAGATGTTTGTGGGTTTATCGCGTTCGTATTTCATGGTGCTCGACCTCTCTCTTGCAGTCTCCGGATGGTGATTCCGTCTGGAAAGTTTCGTCCGGTAGAAGAAAATTTCTCTAAGAACGAGACCCCCTTTCCCCAGTATTCTAGGAGATAGGAACATCACCGACTTTTTTGCATTTATCACTGGCCAGATGATTAGAGAAGGTTTCTAGAACATCTTTCATGACCAAGGCCTGATCTTCTGTAGCCTCCCAAAAGAGCACTAGGTCATCTGCAAAATGCTGGTGCGACAGTTGTAGTTTCTTTCTACCAACAACCAGCGACTTTCACCAGTTTGTTCTGACTGCTTCATGAATGGTTTGGGATAGCCTTTCCATATATGAAACAAAGATATAAGGGGAGCACAGATCTCCCTGCCTGACCACCCTTTTGGATTTGAATTTTATCCCTTTGAAACCATCCCATATCATTGGAAAAAGAGCCTATCTCAAGCAGACTGAGAATAACATTGGAGAGATAGTTAAGTATTTTAGCATCCAGTAGCGTGCCCTGAATGAAATTCCAGCTGGCCCGATCGAAAATGGTGACTAGATCAATCTTAAGTGCCATCCAGCCTTTTTTGCTCTTGCTTTTCCGCATCGTATGAATTGCCTCTTGAACAATTATAATTTTTTCGACAATGTCTTCCCCTAATGAAGCTAGATTGGTTTGGTGAAATTAGGAGGGGTGTAATAGATATCACTCGATTGGCCACCACCTTTGATACTGTTGGGATCTGGGCCCAAGTGGTATGAGACAGCAAAACATACTGGTTTTCAAGTATCTGAGCAGTCTGATGTAAAACTGTATATTCCAATCGACTCTTGGTTGAAAAATTATTGTTGTCTTCCGCTGCGCCGCTCTAATAAATAGTATTGCATGCTTTAAGAGATTTTAAAGCATCTGAAAATTCTTAGATCTTCATTTTTCAAGTGTTGCTTAGATTTCGAATTTTAGTAGAAATTCTAAGTCACTACTAGATTTACTTTGCTGTCTGTGATTCTGAAACTATCTGAAACTGTGATATACTGTCTTCGATACCTTCTGCTTACTGGAAGAAAGGAAATCCAGAAAATAGAATTGAAAGGAAATAAAATAAAGGAGTGAGGCTTATACACACGAACTCTTGTAAGTCATTCCTTTATTCCTTTTTGCACTCTTTACGTGGGCTTGTGAGCCAGATGTGTTTATTTACTGCTTTGGCCCGTGAGCCCTATTTGTTACTGCTTTGTACCTGTGAGCACCTTACTTGATTACTGCTTTCGAGTGCATTTAGGAGTCTAGAGAGGAGCCCTGTGAAGAGAACCCTTGAGGATCTCTGTGGATACGTCCCTTGCATGTGTTAGAGTCTAAAATTAGACTTGCCTTCGTATTATCAGTTTTTAAACTGAGTAGACTCTTGAAAAAGAGTTCTTAATGCTGAAAAGTTGTCTAATTTGAACTTGATATTTGCTCACTTTGAGCACTTGAGTTATTTGAATTACTTGACCTACTTGCTCTATTTGCTCTTGGAAATTATTCCTAGTGTGCTGCCGGGTTTAGAAAAGATTTAAGCATGGCTACTAGAATAGAAATTGGTATTTTTGATGGGCAGGGTGACTTTATTAGTTGGAGTAAGAGAATTAGGGCTATTTTATCACATAATAAGGTGTCCATTGCTTTAGAAAAAGATGAAAATAAGTGGAGAAAAGATCAATTAGAAAGGAAGTTAGAGATTGATGAGGAAGCTTG
>JAOYMZ010040466.1:0-15284 GCA_025802335.1 Pinguicula primuliflora | reverse complement strand
GTTTCAAAATCCAGCCCGCCAACCTGTATAAAACAGGGCGGGTCAGCCCGCCACGCCCGTTTGGTGACCTCTATCTCTGACCATCATGGTAGCTAGAAAGCAACATGTTTCCTCAGAAACTCCTGAATGGTGAGGACAAGCACAAACAGTGTGATCAAATCTGGCCCAAAAGAAGTTGATACTATTGGTAGATCCTCATATTGGACCGAAAAGGATTTATGATCGATCGTCACCGACAATGTAAGAGACTTCGTCAAGTCCGGGCAAAACTCAATTCGAGCAAACAATCCACGTTCTGTTGTTAGCGTATGCATGTCCGTCTTGAGATATGCACCAATCGGGCAAGCAATCTCATTTAGTAAGTCTTCATGGAAATAATGGGTTGGAAGACCCAGAATGCAAATCCACATTGCTACGTTTTCGATGTGGTAGGCCTTGGTGCCAAAGTCACGATGTACCTCACATACTCTAAGATAATGACTCGAGATTGTATGAAGTCCTTCGAAAAGAGCCTTGTTGTAGTCATCCATGTTACAGCACTGTGGGAGATAAAAGTCGTTATCAATGTCTACGAATTTGAGAAACCCCTTAGGTTCCAATAGAGATGGAGGTTAATCAATAAGGATTGATCTACCATATATTTACCAAGTGGCCGAATGATAAGTGTGTTTTTCATAGTCAGATCAATCTCTTGCATCACATTTTCTGAAAAATGGCGGAGAGATCGGAATTTTACATTGCATGAATGACATCACCAAGCATGATCTTGATTAGGTTTGGAGAGGGCCCGTATAGCACGCATTATTTTTGCACCTCAAAAACACCTCATAAGCACAACATACACATATTGTATTAAGCGGAAATATAAAAGAGACACAAGGATTTACGTGGTTCGGGAGAAATCCCTACTCCATGGGAAGAGTGTTCTTCCAGTTTTTCTCTTTTCTTTTCTGATGATTTTTCTGCTTTCACGGTACATGGCTTTATAGAGTTATTTACACAATCTCCTTCCAACGAAAATCCCTACTAATTCAGAAACGTGATCGTGATCCCTAGAAATTAGGGATCGCAGATATGGAAAGGATTTGAATTTCAAATCCTTTCCTCAACACCTCCTAGTCAGGGATTCACCTAATTGCCACCAGACCAAGCAACCTTGATTAAATGATTTGGTTTACCTAATCCATGAGATTCATGCAAGGTAACCACTTCACATATACTGAAGACGACTCGGGGTTAAACCTGCGGTCGTAGTTCTAAAGAAGTATTTGCAACCAATGCTAATTGAATAAGAATCTCTTACTCTTTTTTAGAGTTTTCAAGTCACAGTCTTCCACGTCAAATTATTGGGTTAATTTGCCAAATAGTGCCAACTGTTTCTATTAATAACTTTACTATCTTAAACATTAGCAGTAAGATTTTTTTCTTAATCATTCTCCATGTAAAGAAATCTTGCCTTGCATGAACTCCACGAATCAAGAAATGATGAATTCACCTTCTCCAAGGAGATGTTTTTACTTGACGAGTAGAGATAACACCACATGGGATTGCACTGTCTTGCCGGTAGTTTGTTTTTTCCCTTATAAAAGAAAACAAAGGGGATGGGGCTTCATTTAATTCCATTTCTATCTTTTCAGTTTTCACCACAACCTAACGTTACACCAACTCAACCAACTTGTAGTTTGTAGAGAACAAATGTTAAAGCTGCTGACGATTTGATCTCAACTTCTATCCTATCACTTCATGTTTGTGAACTACAATGTTGTCAACATGTATGAGGAATCTTATTATCCACCATACAAACACTAGACTAAATAATTATAGTCCAAATCGAGAATTTAGAATCTTGGATTGTCATCACTTATTTTTGCATCAATTTAATCAAACGGTTTAGATTTTCTTTTTGGACCTATTAGTCTGGATATGAAAATTTTCCCAAAATGAATTGATGAAAGAGATTAATACAAAAATATAACCTAAATCGATCCATTCACATCCCCGATCAGATGGACTTAAGGTGAAATGTCATAGTAATGTATCGGTTGCACACAAATATCAATATACATGAAATTGTGAAGATAATATCAAACACCATTTTAATGAATGTAATTCATATCCTTTTTATATGGTGGTCCACGAGAAATTTTCCGGTTCAGGATGATATGTCCCAATATGTGCCGAGTTATTATCGTGATCGTTGGATTCACCATCTTTTAAGTCACTTATGATCGTGACCGTCAGATCAATTATAACTCAGTACAGATCGGGACATAACATCTGGAATTGGAACATTTTTTGCTGGTCCACATGCTGTTCACACATACCCTAACATTTTTAAGTGTGTATGAGCTTTCTTCCTAGAAAACCCTTCTCTTGATATTGTTGTCATGCTTCAATTTAAAACCAGCCCAAATGCAATTGAAAATTGGTCCAGCCCAAACTTATGATTATTTTTTATTGTTGTTGTTGTTGAAGAAAAAACTTTATTATTGAAGATCATATATAAGCCCAATAGCTTCTTGAAGGAATTTGAGGCTGGTCGGCAAATTCTACACCCGCGTCAATTGAACTACGATTCTTTGAGAACTATTGGCGGCTTCCTCTAGGTAAATATGGGCGATTAAGGTGCATGTAAGTTTGAATTGAAACAATTCTTTTGTTCCTTTTGTCCGCCTTGCGCAATGGTTTCGTTGTTCTGTATTACTCTTTTGTATAAGATTTTTTGGGTGTGTGTCTGTGTATGGTTCTTAAGTTTCGTTTTTTGGTTCAATAATTGATGTGATTTCACTTGTTGTTATTGGGTTTAGTGTTCTAATTTGGATTTTGGACGGCAAATGATTCGGTGGTCTGTTTTTGAACAGTTATGTTGTTTATGATTTGGATCATTTGTTGGTGATTTTTTTACGCTTTAGTGGTGTTCTTTCCTTTTTTCGTGTAATTGATGAAAGTTATGCATTTCATTAACTCTTTTGCAGATGATGTTTTGGGGTCTTTTGAAGTTTAGTCAAATATCTGAAAATAATCTGCGTTTTGAGTGTTGAGGACAAGGAGGATAACGTAAATTTACGAGTTCATAGATCAAAACAGAAGGGGGCCTGATTCTACCCGGTTTGTTTCTCTATCCATAGTTCAAAGATTTTTGCCGCAAGGCATGTGTTGGTGTGATTGCATATTTCTGGAATGCTCCTTTCGTATTTGATTTGTTCTTGCAATCCAGTTAGTTGGTTTTGCGTTGCTTCGTGCTCTGTGATTCTCCACCTTATTTTTCGTTTTTCACCCTGCGTTCTCTTTAACTTGATCTTTCAATGATTCTACTGGACTGTCTGTAATATATGTACCTACACCTAGTGTATCTTAAAGGATGAATCTTTTGATCAAGAGAAGCTAATGTTGCTTGAGCAAAAGATAATGGTGCTTTCAGATCTCCTCGTGTTTGATCGTCAAAGATTTTTAACCCTACATGGACATCCGGCTAAGCTATGTGTTCTTGATAAGGAATGTTAAAGTTAGCTGTCTGTGCAAAACAATTCTAACCTGGTGTTGTATACACCTGGTGCTCTGCATGCATTCTCATTGACAATTGGTACTAAAAGTTGTCACTTACCAAAATATTTGCGTAGTGCATTCAATGTTATCAAAAGTATTCACTGATTCATAAAACTACATTCTCTGTTACTACTCTTTGTCCAATGTGTGAGCCAATATTAATGAAAAAACAGTAACATTTAACTGTCGCCTACATGTTAATGTAAAAGTTTAGCTTTAAGGAAAAAGGGTTATGGTAATTGTTGCGTGAATTGACTGCTCGGCTGTGAGGTGATATTATATATTAGAGAATTAAGCTATTCTTGAAGGATTCATTGGCACTGCTCTTTTCTGCAACAAATAATTATTTATCACCATTTCGTGAAGTTGATATTGAAACTAGAGGATATTTGGTCATGTAGAGCTTGTCAAAAAAAAACTATTAGGAGGTAAAAAAGTTGCTTTTCAAAATATGTTCTTATACGTTATGACGAGTATTGTCATGTACACTTTATGCGGACTTATGGGCCAATGTTGGTGAAAAAGCTCACTTCACATTTTTTTTCGCATGCCCACGAAAACAAAACGTTTAGCTTTTAGCAAAAAAATCTAGGAATTTATGAGAAACTTGACTGGTTTATGATCATAAAAGATTATATATTAGACAATAAAGCTCGGTGAATGAAGCTATTCCTTGCTCTATTATGTTCTTGAAGGATTACTCTCTAGGCGTTACCTACTCTGCACTAGGTAAATATATATTAATATATCTTGAAGATGATTTTGAGAAGAACTAGAAGGATCCTGGTAATATTGAGCTGTTAAAACTGTCTAATAATGTTTCTTGTCAAAATACTTGTACAAAGATGTAGAATTTAAGGAAATTCTTGTAGTCGATGTGAAAATTGACTGTTGAATGATCACACGAGAGTATATATCAGAGAACGAAACTATTCTTTGGTCTGTATGGTCTTGAAGAAATTTTCTAGGCCTTGTCTGCTCTGCTAGGTTATTAGTGATTACTATATCTTGAATATCATAGCAAATAGAAGATATCCTAGTAATATAAACATTGTAAGAACTCTTTGGATATATTATTCCAAGAAATCAGTCCTCCAGGCTCCAGACACCGGAAATGTCAATTCAACTGTGTTTATCCTATTGTAAATCATTGTTCTTCTTTGTCAACTTTTTTCGGATTAAAGTTGCATGTGTACATATTCTTATTCTTGTGACAATAATATGTTTTTCTTCCTCTAAAATTCCATGCATCCATGGTGACTTTTCTATAGATTGAGAATCTAAAATTTTGTCTGATGGATAATGCTTTGTTTTCAGATGTTGTCTTGAAGAAACTATATCTTAGGCTAGCAAACTGAAGTAGACACAATGATGTCAATTGAACATATCCGAAAAAATGCACTGTCGTGATGAAGTGTGTGAAATTTTTTTAAGCCTTTTGATACTGCAGGTGTGGATCTTAAATGTTTTGATGATACTTACAGGCTTCTGTTTCACAAAGCTGCCATGAACCGCCAATTCGGTGAGAACCAAGTAAGTCGAGAAGCTTCCGTGCTGAATTTTCTATCTTACCCACGAAGGTTCTTGTTAAAATGTCATATGTTTGCAGGATCAAGTAAGTGTTGTTGGATTCGACGTTCCAGATTCACCTGAAGCAAGTTACAACAATGTCTACCCGGGCAACGAGGACGAGGGGCGAGACCCCCCTCCTCTAGCTCCACACCTGCAGCACACGGTGATGAACCATTCAACTCATAACAATCCATATGGGCCCCCCCTCCCTACTCCTCAGCATGTGAACCTAAATCATCTTTACATTGAGAACACAGAACCTGCAAGATCAATTGTTGCCGTCGGGGTCACTCATCGCTTTCGTTCAAAGTATGTCACCGTCATGCTTTACAAACCAGTTACAAGACGGTGAAATGATCAGCAGCAGGGTGATTTTTGTGACCTGCAGCCTGGTTTGCAAGTTCATATTTATCTGTGCATTTGAAGTAGTTAGACGTGATCTAGCAGTGAAAACCGCATCTTTAGGCTGCTATGTGAAACTTCATTATGCTACATAAAGTTCTTTATGAAGTGTAGAAATTCTTGCATCTAGATATTGCATTCTCGCCTTAGTTCAGATAGCTCAGTTTTCCACTTCCTCCACATGTATTACACGATCGAGCCGATGAGCATTTTGTGCAGTAGCTCCACTTCTTAGGAAGACTGTGTGTCAAGATAGTTGAGTAAGTCAGCATTGTTTGATATATGGTTGGAGGTTACAAAGGGGAATGGAACATATTTGCTGAGCATTTACCCTGCTGTGTATCTTGTTGCCATATTCTTGGCCATCAGCCTTGCTTTTTCCGCGCTTTGATCCGACATCTTCTTCAGCACGAAGCCTTCGCCTTTGCATTCCGAGCAAACTCCTGAACCTTCGCAGTCACTGCAGATTTTCTGGGGGGCTGTCTATACCCAATATCAAAGTGAACAAAAATTAACTTTCAAGATTGTTGAAGTATATCATGAAAAGGATCACAGAAACTCTGCAATATACAAGCTTGATTTCTCTTAAACTACTGGTATTTTACAGTACACAATGATAGTAAGAAAAGGGCGACGCGCACCTCTGCTACTTCAGGACTTTTAGTCCTCTGCAACAGGAATGTAGCAGCGGCGCCAACAATCGTGCCAGCAACTGCAACTGAGATTGCAGTTTCCGGCAATGACGCCAGTGTTTGCAATGCTGATCTACCGTATACTTTAGCTTTGTTCACACATGCTGAACCCGAACTTCCAACTGAAGATTTTTTTGTGAGCCAAATTTGTTACATCAATGGTTTCTTATGATCAAAGGCAAAAATGAATGCTATGTCAGAATATGCTATATGAAAGAGATGATCACACATTCAAGAGCCACCACGAACAGCAACATATATGCCTGAATATTATTATAGAGATGAAACACCAATGCAATAATTCAGTGAAGGTTTATGTCTTCAATTTTCTAGCGACCCTCAGCAAGGCCAACATGTGAAACACCAGTGGAGACATGCAACTACTTGTAGATGAAGTTAGTTCTTGGAGAGTTTTTTTTATATATCTAAATGTATCGAACTCTAGACCTCCACATTCCATCTCACCAGTCGAGCTAGTTGAATTCGATAAATTGGCCGGAGAGGAGACGGTAGTTGTCTGTACCTGTAGGTGGTACAAGAGGAAGGAACACAAGAAAAATCTTTGGATTATCCCATGCCATCATAGATTTCTCATTCAGTTAGAGGTTCAGACATTTACCACATAACATTATTTTTTGTCTGCAGAAACGTCTCTCTTCATAAGTTTCCAACTGGTTAGGTTACACAAATACTTAAATCTTTCATCTTCCAGTTGGCAACTTGAAAGTTCTAATTGAAAGCTTATTAAAATCCCAGTTCATGACTCAACCTCCACTCTACCAATCCATAAAACCAAATCAAGAAACCAACGCCTTCTAAGATATTGTACCAGCATGAGAAATGGGCCTGCATTAATGAAACTTCATATCTATGAACGTAAACAGCTCTCAACATCAACTAATAGCATAAGAAAATTGGCCAAACATATTTTATGAGAACCCAAGGAAGCACTCAAATTGCAACCACCCTTTTACTGTCTCCATTGTCTAACTCACAATAAATATGCCTCAGAAAATATCCTTCAATATCAATAGATTTCGCAGGAAGTGTAAAAGGAATTTTCTCAGAAAAGGTAGGCCTTTGCTCAGAATCAGCAGGCACAGTAAATTTCCATCAAATTTAAGAAGTAGAAGTGTAAATGAGAAATTGAATTCACACTTAAGACAACAAAAGATATCATAAATGTTTTTACAGAACCACACTGCTTTTCATTAACTTCATCGGCACAATTTTTCACTGAACACACCAAAAACCCATGAATTATTACAAACGAAAACGCCGATATTCAGTATAAAGTTTCCACTGCTCTCCAACAACTATAACTACCATAGCCGGCACCAGTTTTGATTACATATCTACAATAGAACTTGCAGATATCAAAATATCAATGGACTTTACGCCAAAGGGGAGACACAATAGGGCACAATAAGGCAGATGAAATAAATGGAACCCAAAGAGAAATTACGCTTATTGTAACTGAAGGGAGCAACGGGCAGAGTAAGAGCTTGCATTTTCAGCGCCATTGCATTGATGATAGACGATAAGCAGAGAGAAATAATTTCAAAAGTGGAATTTATTTGGTGTGAAGATCTGTCCTTTTCAAAAAAATGTTTATTTCCCATTAAAAACTTTTATATAAATGAAGTAATATAAAATAAAAAAACTCATATAATTGTTTTTGAGGCAGGATCGACATCATTTTATACCTGATTTTATATATGTATTTTTAATTTCGGTCACTATGATTATCCGTTGATGGAATTGGGCACATCGTTAGAAAGCTTATGCATAGAAGATCATAAAGCTCATGTTTAGTTCCGATTCCGACGACGAAATCGTCGGAATTTTCTAAAACCCTATTTAGGACTACTTAATTTAAGGGGAAAATATGAAACTAAATTAAACGGTAATAAAGTCGTCGAAATATCACAAAAACTTGAACATATGATCTTCTATGTATAAGCTTTCTAACGATATGCCCAATTCCATCAACGGACAATCCTAGTGGGCAGAATTGAAAATCATGTCTAAAATCCTGTCACCGAATCCTGTACCATTGTTTTTATAGGTAAAAAATTCCTATGGTGAACTGAATGAATTTATTTTGTGATCCATCTGAATGAATTTATTTGATATTAAGATCTGTTGTCCGAGCGTGACAAATTTATATTAAGTTAATTTACGTTTAAAACTTTCCTTTTATATATTTATAAAAAGAGCAATTTATACATACATGTATCTCACTCTGGAAAAAAAATATTTTTGTTCACTATTTTTTCACGTAAATTTGTTTATGATCAAATTAATCTCAATCAATATATTTTAATTAACATTAAATATTTTAATTATTTAGTTTGTTCGTTATTGGTGTAAACAAATTAATTTCGGTATTTATGTAGTGAATGATTGGAGTAAGTAGTTATATTTGCTTCTCTTTTATTATTATTTTTTTTATTCTATTATTATTACTATTATTGTTTTTTTTCATTTTTCAGCTGAGATCTTCTGCGAAAACAGTTTCTCTATCCTGTTGAGTGATGATGGTATGATTGCGTATATCCTACCCTTCCCAGACCCAGCCTAAGGGCGGAATTCACTGGGCATGTTTGGTTTAGTTTAGTTTAGATGAAAGTTATTTTAGTAATCTAATTTTAAGTTTGTTATATATAATTAAAATAAAATTTTAAATTATTATTTTAATCACTTGCGCAAAATACTACAGATTCTAAAACTAAGAAGAAATAGTAGATGTACTAGAAGAAGTAATAGTACTTCTGTGTAAAACAGACATGTAAAATCCTATGCTTCACACAAGATGCTTCTACAAAAAACAATTAAAGAATAAAAAATTAATAAAATAATTTATGGACAAAATAGTTTTTCTAGTAATTTATTTTTTTTAGGTAGGTAAGTTGGGAGAAATACTTCGGCTCATCCCCAGTATCCGAGAGCTTTTTACACTCCCGACTAATCTAGGGGGCCTGCACCTAGCCCAAAGGCTCCTATGGATTAGACCTGGCCAAGCACTTTTGCTGAGGCTTGAACTCGAGACCTCTTATTCAGGAGTTCACTTAATTGCCATCAGACCAAGTTGCCTAGATTTTTTCTAGTAATTTATTGCCTAAACTCACTCTCGAGTGAGATGGAGGTGGATGAAGTGCTCTTTTTGAAACCACATTGATATAAAGTGATTTTATTTTAAACTACACGGAGAAATTGCATTTGCTCTACTAATATATCTCATATTTGTTACACATACACATATAACAATTTATAAACAATAGTGGTAGTAGAATCTATCAATTTAGACTTAAGTTTGAAGAGAAATTTTCAGTTACTAGATGCTATGTCCCGATTTGTGTTGAATTATAATCGTGACCGTTGAATTTTGATTTGATGGTTATCATCATTTAAGTCACTTATGATCATGATCATCAGATCAACATCCGACACTCACGATTATAACCCAACACATATCAGAACACAAGAGTAATCTTACAGTGCCAAAAATTAGGTGCCGAATAGATTAGTTATGTGCAGAATTGTAATAATGATCGTCGAGATTATGATCCAACACTTAAATCTGAAGGTTATAATTAGAATTCAACACATAACTCATTTATTCGATACCTGAAAATTTTTCCAATGCTCAATGATCAAATTTTTTTTCTAAGTTGGAATGAGTCATCTTTTTTATACCATAATTCATACGTCACATATCCAATTTTAGGCTGGATATATTAAATCTATTACCGCCCATCAATTAAAAACACTAGCAAATATGTAAGCGAAATTGTAGCTTCCTCTTCGGCCGACACTCCATAAAAATATTATCATCTTCCTTCCATTGATGATTAAAGCAACCAAGCAAGCAACACCATTTTCTTCTTCCGCAGTGAATGCTGGTTGAGGGGCATGGCTAACCGACTGGACACTCGCCACGTGGCACAAAAGGGGACGAATCAAGGACAGAAATGGAAACAGACGAAATGTGAAATCTGGCACCTAAGGTTTAGTCATTAACTGCCATAACATATAATGCATGCCCCCACCCCACCTCACCTCACCTCACCTCACCCACCCAATCTGAATAACCAGCCAAAAATTTGTAAATGCATGCTATTATTATCTACGGAGATTAGTGTTCGATAAAACGCTTAACATAGCATGGTCGGTCATGAGTTGGAGGGCATTTGGTGAGGACTAGACAAATTAGGGCCGTCATAACTAGATCAAAAGTTGGGAGGCCGTTTAGCGAGGACTAGACAAACTAGAGCCGTCATAACCAGATCAAAAGTGGGGCAGAAACGGGGCAACATTATGAGAGTAAAAAGAGCTTCCTTGCTTGGAATTTTAGGTAGCTCTTGGTCGCTAGTGCATAAAATTTTCTACGATGAGATCGATTTCGACAATGATTGGAAGGCAACGGTTGAATGTTGTGCAAAAGGTTGCACAAATTGTAGAGATCATGATGTGATTATAGAGTTTTTTTTCTTATAATACACATAATGTTTACATACAATAACAAGAATGCAATTATAGGATATGTATGTATGTCTCTGTCCCCACAAGGCCTCTCTCTCCTCACGGGCCTATTTAAGGAATCCATTCCATCTCATTTCTCTACATGCTCCAAGTATCATCACACTCAAACTATTCCCAATAACACCTCTTTGCAAGAGATCCAAATTTAGAAGGCAGCAACAAACTAAAATGTCTATTCCCATTACACTACTACTTCTTCATCTGATCCTCCTCTTATCTCCCATAAACAAAGCAATGGCCCGACACTACCCGATTCCTCGTAGCGCCCCTTCGACGGCACTGCCATTAGGGTCGAAAAATGTGGAATTCGCGACGATCAAGCCCAAGTCACGGCGAGTTTTCCACCGGAGAGCGATCAAGAACTGCATGCCCAAAGGGCTTCGCCGATCATCCGCCCCGAGCCGGTATGTGAATTACGAGCCGCTCGCATCGTTGAGGTGCTTGCCGGCGAGCCTTTCGCCTCCTACAAGCCCTTAGTCCTTGTGGCGAGTGAAAGAAAAAGTACTCATGTCACAACAAAAAAAATGTAACATATGTATTGTCCAAGGATAGTTTTGAGGTACTTTTTGTAGTATTGTTGCTATTTCATGTATTTTCTTGCAAGTACAATTTTTAGAATGGATCAAATCATAACATTTGATCAAAATTGCAAGAACGTCGTTTATATGTTTTTTTCTTTTCTTTTTTTTCTTTCAGAATGTATGGCCCCTCCCATAATAAGACCACGTAGAGAAATAGAAATTCCACCAAGGGGCATACTCTGATAAGAGCTATTAATACAAGCAATGACTTGTTGTCTATGGTCCAATAAAGGCACAAAAATGCTAGAGAACACCACACGTCGGCCAACCAAAAGTGGTGGGTCAGCCATTCGACGAATGTGTGGTTGACACATGTGTGAACGTGCAAGAGTCGTGCGTTGGGGCATGCTGTGTATCAGCATGCCCCAAGGGGTTGGGTTAGTGGTGGAGGCCTGAAACTTAAGTCTCCAAAGAGGGATGAGGTCTCAGGTTCAATCCCCACTGGGTGCAAACAATTCTTTGAGGCCACGACCGCGGGCCAAAGGCCCAAGTCTTACCTGGTCCATGTGGAGGGGTCGCTTTGCATGAATCCCATGTATTAGTCGGGCCAAAATGGTTCCGGATACCATGGTTATCCAAAAAATCAGTACTCATAAAGGGTAAACTTGATGTAAATATTTTGGCTCGTTTTGAGCAAATGCAATGCCTAGTTTAACTATATATAAAAGAAGAGTATGGTGATTTGCATTCAACAATGTAAGTTTATCTCCACTTATGGGAGAGATGGGTTCGATCATCATACTATGAAAAGGTGCAGCAAAGCTAGGAATTATATAAATCATCATCTGCACCACCAGCCGGGGATGCAGCAGGTGCACCAGCTTCCCTTGCAGCATCCGCAAATCTAAACTCGCTCCCGATTCCACGGGACTGGTGTAAAGTTTGAGCAAATGCTTGATATTTGCGTATATCAGCATCACTCACGCTTCTACGTGCATATTTCATGGATTCCTCGAAATGAACTGCCGTGATTTCGGAAACTTCATCCCCAGGGTCCTCTGGGGCATTGGGATTAGCTTCCCTTTTCTTCTCCTTTTCAATGTCCTGGAATAAGAGAGAGATATTCTTAATGTTGCTGCATCCTGGGGCTGAAGCATGCGTATAAACGAAAAACGTCTAATGGAATAAGCATGAAGCAAGATGAAAATACACGAGAATAGAATACCTTCTCAATGTTCTCTCTTATAGCATACTTGCAAGCCCTCTGGCATATTTCTGTGATATCAGCTCCACTGAATCCTTCAGTATACTTTGCGAGCGCTCTCAGATCAATATCCTGGGCTAGTGGGGATTTGCGGAGGCAGGATTTGAAGATCGAATGACGCGATTCTTCATCAGGCAAGGGAATGTATATTAACTGATCAAGACGGCCTGGACGCAGAAGTGCAGCATCAATAATGTCTGGTCTGTTAGTAGCACCAATTATGAAGACAGTTTTTTTAGCGTTCATGCCATCCATTTCTGTCAAGAGTTGGTTGAGAACTCGATCTGTAGCACCACCATCTCCGCCACCACTTCCTCTCTGACATAATTTCATGAAATTTCACATGTTAGCTGCAGTCCTCTCTGCCAAGAGTAAGCATCAGGTGTCGAACAAATGAGTTATGTATCGAATTCTAATCATCGTCAAAATTGTGATCCCATAATTAAATCATACAAGACGGTCATTCGGCAAATAACTCATTTATTCGACACTGTATAAATGGTTGTTGATTAATAAAGATGTTGAACCTGAGTAGCAATGGAGTCTAGCTCATCAAAGAAGAGTACGCATGGAGCAGATTGTCTAGCCTTGTCGAATATTTCGCGAACGTTCGCCTCACTCTCTCCGAACCACATGGTGAGCAGCTCAGGTCCTTTTACACTAATAAAGTTAGCCTGACATTCATTTGCTATTGCCTTGGCCAGTAGAGTTTTCCCGCATCCAGGAGGACCGTAAAAGAGAACACCCTTTGAAGGTGACATACCAAATTTCTCAAACTTCTCTGGGTGTTCCACTGGATATTGAACGGTCTATAAAAAAAGACAGAAAGAAGCCATCATGATGAAGCTGCTGTGTACTGATACATTTTTATAACATTGATTACCTCTTGAAGTTCCCTCTTGACATTTTCAAGTCCCCCAATATCTTCCCAACTGACATTGGGTACTTCAACAACCTAAGCATCAATTAAAATAAAGATATAAGCACGAACTAAATATATTCAAGACTGCATTTGGATAAATAAGATTTTTCGTAGTAGGAAGTTCACTCACAGTTTCACGCAAAGCGGAGGGATTGCTTGTTTCAAGAGCAATGCGGAAGTGTTCATTTGTAACAGCCATGGAGTTGAGTACCTCAACATCAATACTATCATCTTCCAAATTAATAACATCCATTTTTTCCCTGATGCACTGTAGTGCAGCTTCAGTGCAGAGAGCTGCAAGGTCCGCACCTACATAGCCTTGGGTTTCTTTTGCAATGCTTTCTAAATTGAGCTGCATAACATATACGAGCGTTACCATTATGTAAAAAAATACCACTTCATGAATAACTAAGAAAAGTGTGCGATAAGGGGGGAGAAAAATACTTCTTACATCATCAGCTAGTTTCATGTTTTTGGTGTGTATCTTAAGAACTTCAACACGTCCTTCTTCATCAGGAACACCGATATCTATCTCTCTATCGAACCTACCAAACCTTCTAAGAGCTGGATCAATGCTGTTAGGCCGATTCGTTGCGGCCAGCACAATGACATGTGCACGAGATTTCAAGCCATCCATAAGAGTCAAGAGCTGAGAGACAATCCTCCTTTCCACTTCACCGTTGGTCTTATCACGCTTAGGTGCTATGGAGTCAATTTCATCCATAAAGATAATGGATGGTGCATTCTTCTCAGCCTCCTCGAATGCCTTTCTGAGATTTTGCTCACTCTCTCCGGCCATTTTCGACATAATTTCTGGACCATTAATCAAAAAGAAAAAAGCACCGGTTTCATTAGCCACAGCTCTAGCAATCAAGGTCTTTCCAGTACCTGGAGGTCCATACATGAGAATTCCTTTGGGTGGTTTTACCCCAATAGTCTTGAACAGTCCTGGATGCCTCAATGGCAATTCGACCAGTTCACGGATCTGAGCCATCTGTTTCCTAACACCACCAATATCTTCATAACCAATTTCGTCCATCCTATCCACATCCTCTCTCTTTACCGGATCACCTTCGCAGTAAATCTCCGTATCAGGGGCAACAACACAGTAGTCCCCTGGGTCAGTGTCTATGATTTTAAACTCCACACTTCTCATTCCTCCTCTCACAATAAAATGATCGTCTTTCTTCACTGGACGATATGCTTCCAGAAAGTAGGCTGCAACAATATTTTCCAGTAATGAGTAAAAGATTTATATATGATCCAAGCAAGCAAGCAACACCTTAAGCTAGATACTCCGACTTACGTTTCAGATATACATCAAAAAGGTCTCCAGTGAGACCTTCTACAGTGTCATCTATGGGCAGTATATGAACTCGCTTTCCATATTTTACATTTGGGCACTGATTGATAGACACAACATCCCCAAGACGAACCCTCAAATTCGTCCTGACCATCTTGTTCATCCGAAGCTTCGGCTCTTCACATGTCTCGTCCGCAAGGACGATACAAACAGTGGTCTTTCGTCTCTTCCCCTGGTTAAGAAAAGTGTGCATGACGAAATTGAATCAAACCATAGTTAACAAAAAATG
This sequence comes from Pinguicula primuliflora, assembly GCA_025802335.1. NCBI lineage: Eukaryota > Viridiplantae > Streptophyta > Magnoliopsida > Lamiales > Lentibulariaceae > Pinguicula > Pinguicula primuliflora. The sequence continues at coordinate 228 of JAOYMZ010040466.1, read as the reverse complement.
AGAACAACAGCTTGAAGTACCTCCGGAAGATAAATAAAGATAAATCAATATTTGAAAGAACAAAAACTATATAAGAAGGGTGCAGTGTTAGTAACTGTGTTAGAAAAGGCCTAGCTTAGGTGTCGTCTAAGTGCTGGGCTGTTGCCCGCCATGTTGAGAAGTCAAAGCCTACCAATGTTGAATAAAAGAGCCAAAGCATGCTCATGAGTAAATGCAAGGCATGCTCAT
>JAOYMZ010040455.1:0-15286 GCA_025802335.1 Pinguicula primuliflora | reverse complement strand
ATTGACCTTGCTCCTCGTGGATCATGACCCTAACTCACCAGCTTTGTATTATAATTTGACCATGTACACTTTGCACGTCTGTCAGATTTAAAGAACCCAAAAACTTGTCCATTGAGAACCATGGTGGTGATACAACTCTCCATACCATATCAATGAAAAATTCAGCAAATTCAAATTTTCTTAGCACCTTTATAATTAACTGCCAGGGCATTCTATCAAATGCTTTTTCCGTATCTAGTTTAATTGCTAGATTATGTCCTGAATGTTTTCTTTTAAGTAGTGAATCATTTCCTGTGCAAGTAAGGTATTGTCTGTTATTGTTCTCCCTTTAACAAAGCCACTTTGTTGAGGAGAAATTATGCAAGGTAGTATCTGAGCTAGTTTGCTTGCCATTATTTTTGTGATTATCTTCCCTAGGAAAGTATATAAGCTGATTGGCATGAAGTATGCACATTTTGTTTGAGTATCTACTTTTGAGATAAGGCAAATGAGGTTGCTGCTGATAGATCTTGTCAGTTCTCCTCCAGAGTAGAAATAGTGAATTACTTTTATTAAGTCTTGGTGAATTATTTGCCAACAGGATGTGAAGAAAGTGCCTGGGAATCCATCAGGTCCCGGTGCACTTCTCCATCCATGGCAAAAACTGTTCTTTTTATTTCTTCACTTTCATTCTGGGCATTTGTGACTAAGCGTGGTATATTATTAAGGAGATAATTGTCTATTCTTGTGTTTTCTGCAGTAAGTTGTTTGGAGAAATGATTTATAAATGCATAGGGTGTATCTGCTTTACTTATTAAATTGCCTTCCGTATCTTTTAAGGTATATGTACTTGTCTTAAATCTTCTGATTTTCACTGTTTTATGAAAGTAGGCTGTGTTTTTATCACTTAATTTGGGAAATTTGATTCGATATTTTTGTTTCCACAAAGCTTCCTCTACTTCTAGATGGGTTTTTAACTGTTCTTGAGCTTCCTGCCATTTTATTCTGTCTGATCATTTACAGTTTGTTCATACGTTGTTTCTAGGGTAAGGAGTTCATCCTCTACTTGTTTAATGTTTTGAAATACATTTCCATATACTTCTTTATTCCATTTCCTTAGGCTTTGTTTTAGTCTTTTTAGTTTTATGTTGAATATTTCAATTGGATTCTTATTATCTACAGGTGAATTCCATGAGTTTTGTACTAGTTGCACTTATCAAAAAAAAGTTTTGTACTAGTTGCAGAAAGTCCTTATGTCCAATCCAGAAATTTTGAAACTGAAATCTACTAGGGGTTTGTGTTGAGTTTGTTAGGAAAGTGACTAATAGAGGGGCGTGATCTGAGAGGGCTCTGTGAAGATGCTTCACATTTGCTACTGGACCATTTAAAACCCAGCTCTCCGAGACCAAGATTCTATCAAGTCTCTTGTAAATTGTGTTGTTATTCACTTGGTTGTTACACCAGGTGAATCTGCTCTCAGAATATCCTAGGTCTGTTAGTTCGCCGTCCCTTAAGTTGTCTGCAAAATTTGCGCACAGACCTAGGTTAATGGGCCCTCCTCCTGATTTTTCTGTTTGGTTTAGAATCACATTGAAGTCTCCTCCTAGTATAAGGGTGTATTTATCATTAATGATAAGATTCTAAGTTCATTCCATAGTTCCATTCTATCTCTTCTTTTACATTTGGCATATATGCGTGCTAGATGGTAACTTTGGTTATCCTTTTTATTTATTACTTCTATCACTAAAATGTAAGATCTGCTCTGATTCATAGTAGAGTTTGCAATCAAGGTGAGCTTTCCATAGAATCCAAATGATGCTTTTAGTGTTTGAGATTGAGTTATCCATCTTAACATTGTACAGACTTCAGCTATTCTATTAATTTTGATTTTTGGTTTAGATATGGCTGTTATGTCCAGATTATGCAATCTGATTAATTTTCTAAACGGCCCACTGTGGCAGGGTTACCTATGCCTCTCGTGTTCCAGGATAGAAGGTTATGCATTTAAATGTTGTCTTTTGTGATAATCTAGTGGAATACCTACTAGGGCCCAGAGTTGCTTTGGGTTCTAAGTAGTCTTCTTTTGTTTTTTTGTTTTTGCGTTGGGATTTTCTAAATCTTTTGGAGTGATGTGTTTCGAATTCTGAGTCTTCATTTGCAGAGGAAAGTTCCTCTGCACTCTGCCATAGTCTTTGTTCTGATCTGGATGGTTCCTCGTGAGTTTCAGATCTTATAGATGTTGGTTTCTTTTTAGGTGTTCGTGCGGGGTTTAGATCAGAGGAGATGCCCACTGTTATAGAGTTTATGGGAATGAAGCCATGTAGCTCTAGTGATCCTGGTTTGTAATAGTTAAGATTTCCTTTAGTTCCTCAATGCTTGGGGATTGGGAATCCAAGTTTTGGTTGGAAGTGTTTGGATTTTCTTGGGATGAGGCAGGGGTATGATTTGTATGAGTGGTTTTGTTTTGTTGTTTTGATGTGTTTTTTTATAGGTGTTGAGTTGTTTGATTTATTAAGGTCTGCCTCTCTGTAGGATGAGAGTTTTTTTGATTTAGTGGAGTTGGGTTTAGTTTAGCATTTAACTGAGACATAGAGCTGGCTATGTTGTCAGTTAAGGTTGTTATGATGTGGGGATGAGTAGATATTAGATTTTTTAGGTTCAGACTCATGTCATCAGATAATTTTTCAGTGGTTATGGTTGCATTTAGAGCTTCAATTATTGCAGTGTTTAGGTGAGTTGAGTTTAGTATGTGAGTATTTTCTACTGAGAGAACTAGAGGAATGTAGCTTGTAGCATTCGAGTTCAGATAAGTTGAATTATTTAGTTGAGGTGCTGATTGGTTTAGGGTATTTAGGTTCTGGTTATTAGAATTGGCTGAATTATTGTTATCTGAGTTATTCTTTTTTGCTGACCTTAGGGTATCTTCAATGCCTGACTCTATGTTTTCCAAGGGGATTGGTGCTAATGGGTGACTAGTTGTGTTTTGATGTGTATCACTGTCAGATATAGCAGGAAGATTAACTATCAGTGGGTTAGGGGACTTACCTACTGTTCCTGAGGTTGCTATGCTTCCAGTTGGAATTTCTTTGCTCTTTTCTGTAATATCCTCCTATGCCATGGTCTGTTTGGGAGTTGTGTTGTGTTGTGTTGTTTGTCTGCTTCATTCCCTTTTCTACCAGTGATTTCTACAATCATTGGCAGGTTGCTTGAGGATGGGTATTCAGTATGTATAGGTGCCTTTTGGACTGGTCTATACACTTTCAAGCTCTTTCCTTTGTCCCTTCTTTTCTGTCATTCCTTTGTTTTCCTGCTTAATTGGAACTTCATTTTGCTTTGAGTTTTCTTGTGATCCCTCTTTTGTTCCTCAATCTTTTCCTTCTCCGTATGAGCTTTCTTAGGGACCTCTGCTATATTGACTAAGTTTTCTTCTGCATTATCCTTTTTCTTCTCTTCTGGCTCAGTATCAGTTTCATTCAATCTACATTCCTTTTGGGAGTGACCCTTCTTCATACAGCCTTTACAGTAAGGGGAATGTATTCATACCTAATCTCCTGCTCAAACCTGGTTTCTTCTCTCTTTAACCATACCCTTTTCGGTGGCTCTTACAATAGATTAAGATCAATGCATACACGTGCTTCACTTGGCCTTTTGAGGGTTATGGTGGATTCATCCATCATGATCGGTTCTCCTATTCTAGCAGCAATAGCATATATGCTTTCTGGATCGTATAAGTGTAAAGGTAGATTAGGTAGAGAAATCCATATCGGTGATGAATGTGGCTCTATATTGTGTCGAAAATCTACTGAACAGCGGAAGATCCACATTGTGTATCCTTTGATATTCCATATTTCTCACTTCCAAATTCTCCTGCAACCTTCATCACTTTTGAATCTCAATAGGAGATGATGGTGATCGATTAAGCCGGCTAAGAATTCAACTTTCAGTCCAATCTCTGTAATAGCTTTCCTTAGGTCGTCCATTGAGAGCATGGCTAAATTTACCAACTAGTGCTTGCTTAAAGGGTGTAGCCAGCATTTCAACAGATTCCACAGAGAATTCCATTTCGGGCTCGCCCTTCTAGTGTGAAACTTGATAAGATAATTTGGGGAGATTGACAGCATTAGTAGCATTGTGTTTACCTGATTTCAGAATTGATGCAAAGGATTTATCGAGTTTTTGAGTAGCTTGTTCCCCAGCAGCACTAGCCGGCGATGCCATCCCTGTCGCTGGCCCCGGAAGGGCCGAGGTAGCGACCGTCAGATTAGATGAATGATGTTGATTGTGGATGTAGAAATGATAATCGATTCAGGGAATGAGATTTTCGTGTTGATAGGGCAAAGTATGTGTAATCGCACACTGTGTGCATGTTTTCGCCAGAGCTCCCTTGCTATAACTCAATCATATACCATAATACGAAGACACATAAGAACAAAAAAATTCTTTGGTAAAATCTAATAATGAAATCCCTCTATGATTGCATACATAATAAAATAAAAACATTCGTACGAATTGGGTATCCGAATTCATAATGAACACAATGAAACTTACCTTTGGGCGGACCACGAAAACTCGTTGCTATTAGCGACAGTCAAGGGATTGAGCGACATTCAGGGGATTGATCAATATCTTTTATGATATGGTCAAACTTACCTAGCATAGATATATGGTGTAAGGAAAGAATCCTTAATGTAAACTACTTCACTCGCATACAAATATATTTAATCAGTGAATGAGGAAGAGGATTCTGTAACCTCGAAACCTCAATTGTGTCTATCCTTCGTGTTCTATCTCTTTCTTCATGGTATCGGAGCATCTTTGCTCACGCATTTGATCCCAATTCATCCCTGCAAATTCAAGATCTCTTCTCTTAATCACCTTCTGTTGCAATCTTCAGTCTCATCTTTTGATCGTTAATACCTCAAATCTTCATTCATCTCAATTCCCCATTCATCTCAATTCTTCCCCATTCATCTCAATTCTCCAGCACGATGCCAAATCCCTCTTCATCTCAAAATCTCCACTCAATCTTGTTTCATCTCAAATCAACAGTATGACATTCACCCCCTTAAATCTTGCTCAATTCGTATCAATCAAACTTGACAACACCAATTATCTGTCCTGCATATCTCAAACTGTCCCAGTACTCAAAAGCCATGATCTTATGGCCATAGCAGATGGATCCCTGGCTTGCCCTGCTGCCACACTACCACCAAAGGATGAGGGACTCCCTACTGAAAATCCCGAATTTTTTGAATGGAATCAAAAGGATCAATTTGTTCTTGCTCTAATCAACGGCTCACTCTCGGTTGAAATTCTTCCTGAAACCTTCGGTCTCACGAGTGCTACTGCGGTATGGGACAAGTTGTCTCGCCGATTCTCACCGAAGAATGCTTCCCGTGTACTGAATCTCAAAAGGTGCCTGCAAAATCTCAAACAGGGTAATCAAACCTGTGCTACATTTCTTCAATCCACCAAACTACTCCATGTAGAACTATCAGCAGTCGGCCTTATGGTGACTGATGATGACTTGATCGACTATATCACCGGAGGACTCTCGCCCGCATGTCAAATGTTCGTCCCACACATCTCGTTCGCAAGGCGGCTCTCAGCTTTTTCTATGGATGATTTTGAAAGTGAACTCCTTACCTATGCATCCCTTATCAACGTTCTGATGGTACTTGACTCTGATGCCATCGCACTCTGGTTGTCGAAGGATATGCGTGAGTATGGTGATCCTCGTTCATTCTTGTCACGAGGCTCTTTTTGTGGTGGTCACGACCGATTTATCGGTGGAGGATGGTATGGCAGAAGCTACAATCGCGGCCGATTCAGTACTGGAGGCGGCAACCATTTTTCCCCACAGATGTTCAACCCTCGTCTCCATCCGAATTTCGTCCATGGCGTGTCTGGTTTTTCATCGCAAGCGCAGTCTGGTGTACTTGGGACAACACCTCAAACAGGTCCAATAAGTCAGGGCCATCCATACAACTATGCCGGCCCAATGCAGGATTATGGAGATATGGGCCAGATTACTCAATTAAATCGTCAAGGAGGTGATCTAAATTTTGGCCAACAACTTGGAGGCCCAATAACTGGTGGTGACAGTATGGGCCAGTCTGGACACAATTTTGGAAGCCCAAATAGGGCGACATACCCTCATTCTCACAGTGCTCCGAGTAACTTTAATCCATATGTCTGCCAGATTTGTGGAGGCAAAAGTCATACTGCTTTAGATTGCTTCAATCTGATGGATCATACTTTTCACGGTCGACAACCTCCCGCATAACTCATGGCCGTGACTACACAATCTAATGTTGCTTTTGATAATGGATTGTGGTTTTCTGATTCAGGGGCAAATAATGATATTACTAATGACTTGGCCACTCTTTCCTTGCAGGAATATTATTCAGGAGGGAATGAGGTTGTTGTAGGTAATAGAGAATCTCTAAAAATCAAGCACACTGGTTCACTACATTACCCAACTCCCTCTGGTTCCCTTAAACTCAATATTTTTCATTGTCCCGATGCCTTTGCTAAATTATTATCTGTTCATAATTTCTGCTGGGATAATGATTGTTCCTTTATCTAACTAAATATGGTTACTTTGTGAAGGACAACGAAACGGGAAGGACACTCCTGTAGGGGCCTAGTGCTAATGGACTCTATCCAGTGGACCTGTCAAAAACCTCTTCTCATCTCAATTGTGCATTGACGGGTATGGTTGGTGTGAAGGCGTCCTTTAACAATTGGCATGAAAGATTAGGTCATACAGCTGCTCCCATAGTCAGTCATTTAGTTCAAAATAATGATTTGCTTGTATCAGGATCTCGTTGCTTGAATTTCTGCGATGCATGTCCACTAGGCAAAAGTACACAATTGTCATTTTCTTCTTTTGCTCGTTGCTCGCGTTTTCCTTTAGATTTAATTCATTCAGATGTATTGACTGCCTCGATTTCATCCAATACAGGGTATTGCTATTATGTCATATTTATTGATGATTTTTCACATTTTTCATGGTTATATCCCTTTATTCGTAAATCTTATGTGTTTAAATGCTTTCTTGAATTTGAAGCTCTTGTTGAAAATCAATTTTCTTGCAAAATCAAACAATTTCAAAGTGATGGTGGCGGTGAATATGTGCCCACTGCATTTAAAACGTTTTTAACTAAACATGGCATAATGCATCGCATTTCTTGTCCTCACACATTGCAGCAGAATGGGGTGGCAGAGCGTAAGCATCACCGCCTCGTAGACATGAGCCTATGTTTGCTGGCACGTGCGACATACCCTGCACATATTGGCCTGATGCTATATTTACTCCTAACTACATTATTAATCGATTGCCCACACCACTACTTAACTATGCAAGTCTGTTCTTGTTACTCTATGGAATAACACCTGACTATTCTACATTTCGAGTCTTTGGGTGTGCATGTTATCCTCTACTTTGTCCCTATAACACTACTAAGTTTATGTATTGTAGTAAAAAGTGTATGTTCTTAGGGTACAGTACCCAACACAAAGGGTATAAATGTTTTGAACCTATAACTAAACGAGTCTACATATCCTGTAATATTAGTTTTGATGAGAGGAACTTTTCGGGTCTCACTGGTTTGGATCATAACACAGCCTCGGCAAGGGAGTCTTCCCCCATCTTGCTGCCCTCTTCAGGTATTCATATCTCGCCTATCATTTCATCGATATCCGACTCAACTCCATTTTTTCCTATTGTAGACTCCACCCTGTCCGGTGGTATGTCGTCTGGTCTTGTCCCATTTGCTGTAGAGTCACCATTGGCAGTTGACACCACACCGCCCGCCAATGATTCTGCAACTGGTGGTATGCCGCTAGGCCTTGACCCACCTATCGTTACGTCACCATTGGCGGGTGGCTCCGAGTGTGTCTCCACTCCAGACGTGCCATGTGGCTCCTTTACAGACGCGACCATTCTTATAGAGCTCACTCCCGAAGGAACAAGTGGTATGTCTTTGGGCCTTAACCCAACTGGTCTCCCGGAGGTGGACCCATGCTTAGGATGGCCAGCTAGTCCAGATTTGTCACGTGGTCCATCTGGTATAGGAGTTTCTTTTGTCTCCCATATTATTCCTCATAATTCCTCACGTCCTGTCACTCGTTCTCAGACTGGTTCGCTTAAGCCTAAATCCTTTTTTGATTTTCATATGCACTTTGCTTCCAAGTATCCCATATGTGCTCTAACCAGCGTGCAAATTCTTCGAGAACCAACCACTTACTTACAGGCCAGGGCCTCTCCTGAATGGTGTGCTACTATGAAAGATGAGTATGATGCATTGGTTGCTAACTCCACATGGTCTCTTTGTCCTCGACCGGCTAATCACAACATCATTCGAAACAAGTGGGTTTATAAAATCAAAACCAAGTGTGATGGCTCCATTGAACGCTACAAGGCTCGATTAGTGGCCTGAGGGTTTGAGCAAACCTATGGTCTTGACTATGAAGAGACGTTCAGTCCTGTGATTGAACCTTCCACTATTCACCTACTTTTATATCTGTCAGTATAGTTCAGTTGGTCTGTTCGACAGCTTGATGTCTCTAATGCCTTTCTCAATGGCATTCTTCACGAGGAATTCTATATGGAACAACCAGTTGGATTTGTCTCTTCTACTCATCCTGATTACGTCTGTCGACTGCATAAGGCTCTTTATGGCCTCAAGCAGGCTCCTCGTGCATGGTATGTCATGTTGTCCAACTGTCTTCTTGAGTATGGGTTTCAGTGCTCACAATTGGATAGATCTCTCTTCACATTTCATCAGTCAGATGTGCATATCCATGTTCTTGTGTATGTTGATGATATTTTGGTGACTGGTACACACCAGGATCTGATTGATGTCCTTGTCCGATATCTTGGGACCCGTTTCAAACTTCGTTACATGTGTGAGTTGAGCTATTTTCTTGGGATGCATGTAACTCGTGACAAGGAGTGTTTGCACATTCGGCAAAGCAAGTATATTCTTGATCTATTGGACAGAATGCAGATGCTTGGGGCAAAGCCAACTCGGTCTCCCTCCTCCACTGACTCGCGCACTAAAGACTCTAAAGGGGATCCTCTCTCTCCTACAGAGACCACTGTATATCGTAGCACAATTAGGGCTCTTCAATATTGTACCCTTACTCGACTGGAGATTGCATTTTCGGTTAATCAGCTGTGTCAAAATCTTCAGCAGCCTTTCACCTCTCACTGGCAAACCGCTAAGCGAGTGCTTCGATATCTTAAGGGATCGATCGATCATGGGTTACTACTCACCAAAACCTCCTCACTCGATCTTAAGCTTCAGGCCTTTTGTGATGCTGACTGGGCCAGAGTATACATGATCGTCGTTCTACTTCTAAATTTGGTGTCTTTTTTCCCTAACTTGATATCTTGGATAGCCAAGAAGCAAACCGTGGTTGCTCGGTCCAGTACTTAAGCAGAATATTGTGCTCTAGCCCACACTACGGCTGACCTATATTGGATTCGGATGGTTCTTAATGATCTCTGTGTTTGCTTACCTAATACACCAACGATTTGGTGAGACAACATAGGTGCCATGTCTCTAGCCTCAAATCCAATCTTCCATGCTCGATCCAAGCACAACGAAGTTGACTACCATTTCATTCGTGAAAAGGTACTAAACAAGGACATTCAATTGCAATCAGTGTTCGAGAAAATGCTAGGCGAACCCTGGGCAGCCAAGGCCCGTTCAGCGCCTAAGCGCCCTAGTCACCCACCTAAGCAGGATTTCAAGTGACCTAAGCGGTAATTTGAGCAAGACAGAGGGCAACATACTAACGCTTAGGCGGCGCCTAAACGGCCTAGATGACCTACTTCTCGAACAGAGGCTGTAGTACATTCCTACCAAAGACTAGGTCGTCGATATCTTCACTAAGGGACTAGGGACATCTCAATTCTTAGATCTCAGAGACAAGTTAATGGTTCGATCCCTACCCATTAGCTTAAGGGGAGGTGTTAGCGACAGTCAAGGGATTGAGCTACATTCAGGGGATTGATCAATATCTTTTATGATATGGTCAAACTTACCTAGCATAGATATATTGTATATGGAAAGAATCCTTGTATATGTAAACTACTTCACTCACATACAAATATATAAAATCAGTGAATGAGGAAGAGGATTCTATAACCTCAAAACCTCAATTCTTCATATCCCTCGTGTGCTTCTATCCTTTGTGTTCTATCTCTTGACAACTTGAGATCGAACATAGGTACTCGCGCTGTCGACACGAATACCATCCGATTATTGGTGAAATAAGTCATCGCCATGAGAGTTTACAAGTTCAACCATGTCTTCTTCGTTTTCTTTTGGTTTTGTAGTCGGGATTCTGTTCTCTGTGAGGAGCAGATATGTTGTATCTCTATGGCGGCTTTTCTTTGCTGTGTCTCAGACGGGGGGGATTCTGAACAAATTTTGGGGGATCATTCAGGCGGAAGTAGGGGTGGGCATTCTAATCAGAATTTTCCAAAATTCCGAAATCCGAATTTTTTGGATTCCGAAATTCCAAACCAAAATTTCGAATTCCCTATTTGGATCGGTTCAGAATGTGTTTCCTATTTTGAATTACAATTCGGAACAGAACGGGTTTTTGATCATATTTTCGAATTTTCTGAATTCTGAATTATTACTTTGGGCCTCATAGGAACAATTGGGTCATACCATAAACAATTGGATTGGGTCATTCATTGTTCCGGTTCATTAAAAATTGGGTCATTCAAATCATTGTTCCCATATTTAATCATTTTTCCTAAACCTAATCCTTCCTTCCTCACCGCTCGATCCTTCCTTCGTTTAGGATTTACATGGGAGTCCAAGTTCCTTCATTTATAGAGAGTAGCTCGATCCTTCCTTTCTCAGTTCTCAGTTTCTCACCGCTCGATCCTTCCTTTGTTTCGTCACTTTTCTTCCTCAATCCTTCCTTCGTTTCGTCAGACGGTCAAACTCGTTAAGAGGGGTTTGGCAACTAAAAAAGCTTGTTGTTAGCCACTGTAATTGGGGCGGTAGTAATAGCAGAGGCATCAGGTGAATCATTTTTTTTCTCATTTCATGTATGGAAATTTTGCATTCATTGTCTTTTTATTCTTCCAATTATGTTCCCTAAATTTTGGAACATTTCTATGAGAAAATGCATAATATAGAGAAGATTAAATTTTTTAGGTTCGATTAATGTTTAAAAGATAGGGTTTTGTGCTGATTTATTAGATGAAAAGTTTGTGTTGTACAGTTACTGATATGTTTTTGAGCTCTCAAAAAATGCCTATACTTGGAGTGACAACTTTTTTTTGCCCTTTGTTGCTCTTGTGGTCATCTTTGAATCTTTGATGTTGGAAGCTTTCTGCTAATTTGCTTCTGATTTGTGATGGTCTTTGTAAACCAGAAACAGGAACATTCTGTTCTTCATAGTCTACATTAACTTGGAAAATCATGTATTACAATATTTTTTTAACTTCGTTACTTACTTTTTATTTTATTTTTTTCTTTCGAAATTTCTAAAATTCTGAATTCCGACCCGAAATTCCAAAATTCCAAATTTCGAAAATCCGAATTGTAATACGGAACGGAACGGGATGAAGTTCGGCTTCTGAAATAATTTCGAAACTGATGAAAAATAGACTATTCCTAATTACGAATGTCCACCTCTAGGCGGAAGGGATTTGAGCCAATTTTGGTAAGGAGAGAGGTCTCATCGTTGGGGACGGACAAAATCAACTTTAGTTTGCAAAAGGGACCCCGTGGTGACGTGCCTTAATTTTGAAGTTAGTGCACTCAGTTGTTTTTGTATATTTTTTAGATAGATAAGTTGGGAGAAATACTCTCGCTCCTTCCCACTATCCGAGAGCTTTTAACACTCTCGACTAATCTAGGGAGCCTGCACCCAGCCCAAAGGCTTCTATGGATTAGGCCTGGCCAAGCACTTTTGCTGGGGCTGGAACTCGAGTCCTCTTATTCAGGAGTTCATCTAATTGCCACCAGACCAAACTGCCTTGGTTCGTTATTTTTGTATATAGATTAGTTGATGATTTTTTTATGTTAGGTGTAGTATTATTAATTTTAAAAACTTATATAACAAGCGGATGTTCGCCGTCTCGGTGGCCTAGGTGCTGGGTGGTTCCTGGCCGTCCAGGATTCGCTCATCGATTTCTCAAATACTGATTTTAGTTGATCACAATAAGATAATTCAACTAAGTCAAACCAAGCCGCATTGAATTTATTAGTACATGAAACAAAATTAACTCAAACCTTCAACATTATAATTCGATCGTCAAAATTAAATTCTTTTACAGAAAGATTTTGACATGAGGATATCGAAAATATTGATGAATTTTTGTTCGACGACCCGAAATCAACCGAAAAATTAGGCATAGCGAACCCGGTACACCTAATTTCTATAACAATAATGCTACATTTATTTAATTTGTACTAACCAATAGCACATGCACATGTGACATTGTGATTGAGACTACAAAATTTAATTGGTGTATCATCCCACATGTCCATGTACACTATCATTTAGTGCAAATTAAGTACAAAATCGTTAAACACGTGTAACACTATTCTTTATGTATGAGAATGTTAGGTGTACAAAAAATTTTTTATACAAAATTTGTTCAAACTAAAATCAACAATTGGAATAGATTTAATTTTATTTTATATCATATTTATTAATTATCAGCAAAATGATTGTTATTAGTTTTTATAAATTTTATATAAATAGAGTTTGCAAACCTAGAAATTTTGTTATATAAAACTAGTCTTCCAGATTGCGAGGAAATAATAACAAAAAGAATTGATGATAAAAAAATGACAATAAAATGCGCCGATAAATAGTTTAATTCTGGGTTTGTTTGCGCCAGAGGAAGGAATCGAACCTTCGACCTTGTGGTTAACAGCCACACGCTCTAACCATCTGAGCTACTCAGGAAGATGTTTTTTCTATCTATTATTTTGTTTTGTATATATGACGTGATGGACCATAGACTAGCCGAGCCTACTTCGTTTTCAGGTCTGGGTTACCAAGGGGGTTATGCACATAAATTCGTACGTAGGTTTTTTGGGGTAATTAATTTATGTATTGTTATAGATATATATTATAGAGATAGTGATTGGTACAGTTTTATAAGGATAAGACTTCTGTAACTGATGGTCCTTACCTCTATATAAAGAGGATTACAGAGAATAATAAAGAACACAGTTTCACGCTCTTCTTCTTCTCCTTTTCTCTCTGGCATAATTCTTCAGATTACAGCATGTATCATAATTGTTATTAAAATTACTTATAATTGTAAAATCACTTGCACGTGTGCACAATTTTCTAATGTGAGACTACCTATCTCCGCATGTTGTCGAAATGAGTTGGCAACAATGGAAAGCATATAAATAAGAGACCAAATTCTTCTCTAATTTCATCTTTCTAAATTCCTTGTGGTTATGATGGTCTCATTGTAGTAATTTTATTTTAGGATTAAGTAGTATTTTATTAGAATTTTAAAAATTTCCTACAATGAGATCGTTATAGCACAAGGAGCATGTGGCTTTTGGTTATGACTAAGTTGAATATAAGTTTCTCATCGGTGCGTCCAATTTCGACAACAGTGGTAGTAGATTACTACAATTAAAAAATTGAGCACAATAATGATGAACATATGAAATTGCACTAATTACAAACTTATATATATTTAAATTAGAAAAACATTTTAAATAAGAAATACCCTAAAGCATGTTTTCTCTATTTTAAAAACTAAAATGATATTTTTATCATTATATCAAACTCAAAATTAGATTACAGCACAAAACTGTCCAATTGTTAATTTTTTTTCCACAAAATTAAAGGAAGGAAGTTATTTGAGTAAAGTATTGTTAATTTATGATATATAAAATGGAATTCAAATTTATCTTTTAGGTAATTGCTCAAAACATTATTTCTTCAAAAAATAGAAAAGTTGAATAACTAAAAAAAATTAGTAGGGGAAGTAGAAGAATGTTTGTGCAAAATATATTGCTTGCTAAAGGCGGAAGATGATGTTTCATCTAGATCAATATGGCCTTAATGAGTAATCAAGTAATTTTTTTGACCCGCTTTATAGTTCGAGAAATTTTCTTCTGCCAGATAGTTACTTGGAGGATGATTTCTTATTTGCAGGACAATAAACTAGGCCATCAATTCTTAAATCGACGACCAAGATTAATCAAATACTAGGAGTCACGTGACCGAAAATAGGAGAAAAAACGTCTTCTTCCCTCCCCCAATAGAAGACCTACCGCTACACACATCTCCTCGCCGCAAAGAACATTTGGCCAGGGAATCAGAATTCACATCTTCTCGCCGACAAAGAACAGTTCACATCTTCACGTCTTCTTTCCTCCCCCAACAGATTTGCTCCCCAATTGATAGTTTCGCAGATACTTTTACCGATCGACGGATTCTTCGAATGCGACGAAAATCGATTTTTGACATAATTGTCGGATTGTTCGTCTTCTTCAACAAACCTAACTGGGTCAGATTTTCTGTACCCAAATCATTGATCTTAACCTTGTATTGAAGCTAGTCGGAGATTCCCGGTGGAGTTGCAACAACAGAACTAAATTACTCATTATCAGCAAAAGAAAATGAATATACCTACTTGTATCGAATCTTGGTTGACCACAATATCTTTGGGATTGCTTGCCAACGTAGAATGGCCAAGAAAGGAAAAACAACCCATCACATTGATAGGGTCCAAAAGTAGCAGCATACATGAAACAAATTTACCAGATAGAAGAGAAGATCGATCTGTTGAGAAGAACGGAATTGTCATATTCTTGAAGAAGACGAACAAAGTGGAAGAAAATATTGAGTCACGACTTTTTTTTCTCGAGTCACATGAGTCATAAAGTGACTGATTAATCTGGGCCGTCGATTTAAAAATCGATTGGCCAGATTAAATGTATTGCAAATAGGTCAATATCCTGCAAATAAGTTGTGGGTATAGGAAAATTTCTCTTATAGTTCACCCTAATAAGCGGAAATATAAGAACACGAGGATTTACGTGGTTCGGCAATAGCCTATTCCACGGGAAGAATTCGTCTGTTTTTTTCTTCTTTTTCACTTATGTCTTTACAATGGTTTATGTACAATATATATAGAGGTTTCCTTGACAAGTTTTTCTGCTCATCTTCATGCCAGACAGGGGCATTGGCGGATCCGCCTCACACATTTATATTTATATTTATATATTTTTTAATCTTATTATTTTATTTATAACTATAGTTTAATTGTTTTAAATTTATAAATATT
>JAOYMZ010040444.1:0-15290 GCA_025802335.1 Pinguicula primuliflora | reverse complement strand
ATCTTGTTTCTATGTGGCTTTCGGCAATACCTTCGTTCTTACACCCTAAGTTTTCAACGCTCAAAACAATCTAGTTCAGGCTACCAATGCGTTGACCATCTCGGCCGTCAAAGTGGCTTGGTGCGTGGGCTCGCTCGGAAGGGTGTGGGCTATGGCATGAGGGAAGATTGTTTTTTTCGGAATATCGGGAATCCCGAAATCGGTACCGGATCCCGATATCGGTACCGGATCCCGATATCCCAGTACCGATAAGCCCAGTCTGTTATCGGGCTGGTACTGGGACGAATTTTCTGTCCCGATTGTTATTGGGACGGTATTGGAATTGCTCAATACCGATACCGATATCCCGAATGCTCACCCCTAAATATGTAGTTGTAAGTTAAAGTGTTTCAAATTGCAATATAAAAAAAGATTATAATTATCGATCATTATGTCATTTATTTTGTCATTTTGTGGGCACAACGTTTAACGGCAGAAGTCGCACTTGAGTTCCAGTTGCAGCAGGATTACGTTACAAAAAAATAAAAAAGAAACGCAAAGCGGGATTGAAATAAAGGATCTCTCATCCGCGCGCTTTTATCCAAGTCTTGTCCGCCTGAGAAGACGCGATGACCAGCTTAACAGCAAATTTCACGGCTGGATTCTCTCCTGCCACGGCGCGACGCCGCGGCGAAGGTTATCTGCCGCAGCGTGCTTGCTTCGTGCAGCCTAGACAGCTCTTTAGAAAAGTCATATGCATGGCGGTAATCGCCACTGAACAGTTGAAATTTGTTTGATGTTTGAGTAGGACAATAAGGATACGTATGTTAATTTAATTCAATAAGGATAAATTGTAGGAACCTTACATGATTACGAAATTGGAGTCGGCTGTGAAGACGTGGAAAGAATTATCGGTATGAACTGGACTGTAATTTCTCCGGTGTACATTTAGGTTTTATGTTTGTTTCAATTATCCATTTCCCGCGGAAGAGTGTAAAATCCGGGAGTATTCATTATCTATGCCATCATACGGAATTATAGGTTAAAATGGGTGATCCTGAAGTGGTATCAAATCCTAGCGAATATCAGAAACTAGCGCAATCTGTGTCAGAACTTGATGTGGTATTGCTATTTGCTATTTGATGATTCCCTTCTTTCTTTTGGATTCCAAATGTACCTCTGCTTCATACGTTATTTAACAAGTTTAATGCTAATTCTTTTTACTAGTAGGTCGTCTCAGCATACAGAAGCTTCAAGGAGTGTGAGAAACAATTAGAGGAAACTAAAGGTTATTCTTAGTTTTGCTAATCCCCAGATGTTGTTATTATTCACAGCTAGGAAATGATATTGACTCTCCCTTTGTCTACTAAAACGTGTTTTCTAATGTCGTTTACTTTGTATTAAGCCTTGGCCAAAGAAATTGGGAATGATGAAGCCATGGCTGAGATGATAACTTCAGAAATTGAAAGCTTAAACCAGCAAATTAAAGAGGCCGAAGAGAAGCTAAAGGTTCTTGAATATCCTTTTAGCTGACCAGAATTTTTGAAGTCTTGTCCAATTTTCTTGCTATCGTTATAAGTCCTTTAAGCTTTCCTAATTTTGTTTCTTAACGGTAGGTCTTGCTACTTCCATCAGATCCACTTGATGCCAGAAACATAATGCTTGAAGGTAATTGAATTGTTATTTTTAGTTTGCACTCCACCAGTCGATATCCGTAAACATGAAATGCAACTGCATTATCAACAGACCACTAAGTTAATATGGCTACCTACTCAGTCCCTCAATTTCTTGATGAAATTTATTTTCGATTAATCTACTTGGGTATTTAATTTGATTTGCTATTAGCAATCAGATTACCACTGCATTACATTGTTATCGATTGTCCAGAAATATTTAACCTTCCCAAATCATTCAGACTGTGAAATATGATTTTGCATTTCTCAGCTCTTCTCTCTTTTTGTTGTAATCTTACCTCTTGAAAAATTTCCAATGATTATATATTTATCACTGACTCGTGAAAATTTATGCAATGATAAGTTTGATTAGCTTTTTCTTTGTTTGATTGTATTGAATTATGCTGCACTGCCCCTACTATGTGCTATCATGATGCTTAATATTCCTAATTTACAGTGAGGGCTGGTACTGGTGGAGATGAGGCTTCACTGTGGGCTGGTGATCTTGTAGGTACATGCTTGCTTTAGTTAATCTCAACTCATATTTACCCCAGCATATTATGGAACGCATGACATAACTGTTTTTTTAAACCATATATAGGTACGCATGTATGAGAAGTACTGTGAACGCAATTCATGGAAGTTTTCTCTGGTCTCCAGCTCCGGGGTAATTTATGCATGTTTACTTTGGACATGAAGTATGTTTCTGGGATTTTGCTAACACATTGCTTTTTGAAGGGTGAAAAAGTTGGATATAAGACATATGTGATGGAAATAAAAGGGAAGCGTGTATATAGCAAGCTAAAATACGAATCAGGTGTCCATCGAGTTCAGCGTGTTCCTCGAACAGAAGCCCAAGGTCGTGTTCACACATCCACCGCTACCGTAGCTATTATGCCTGAGGTAACTTCTTGTAGAACAAACTTGCAACTCATTTTTGGTTCGTTAGTCAAGGTTAGATACATATGTTATAAATCACTTCAGTCATGTTTCTGAGCTGTTTATTCACTAGGACCATCTATATGCATATTTGCTTGACATACATCGTTTAGTCTAAGAAGTGTCATAAGCTCCACTTCAATCCATTTGTTTTTCAACAATTATCTTTTGTAACTTCAGTATTAAGTTATGGTGTTCCCGATGACAACTTTTCTACAGAATATGACTTTCAATGCACGCACAAGTGCACACGTTAGCTACAATACAATTGATTATTGGTTTAGGGTGGTTCAGTCATGTTTATAGTGCTTTTAACTTTCATTCGGATTTTATCATACACTGGCTTTGGTTCATTGGATGTCAACCTTATGCTGTATCTGTTACTAGGCTGATGAAGTTGATGTAGAAATTGATCCGAAGGATATTGAACTTTCAACAGCAAGATCTGGTGGTGCTGGAGGTAGGTATCTGAGTCAGTGTTTTCAATCTCCGGTTTTCACATTTTATCTACGTCTACAATAAGGTGGCCGTTACTCATAGCTAAACCGTGCACGAATTCTTAATGCAGGGCAAAACGTCAATAAGGTGGAGACGGCAATTGATCTGTTCCATAAACCTACAGGAATAAGAATCTTTTGCACAGAAGAAAGAACACAACTTCAAAACAAGAATCGAGCCCTCCAATTATTGAGAGCTAAACTGTAAGCTGCTCTTTCTTTATGTGTTGCTTTATTGCAATACCGATTAGCAACTCACAGTTGCAGTCATTTCTTCATTCATTATTAAGTTTGATCAGACAGAAACCTCTCCTTCAGTTCCAATATTCTCTGATTCGAGTATAACTGTGTAAATTTTCTTTTTCTTTTTCTTTCAGTAGATACTTGAATGTTCCTTGATAGTATCAATTACTGACTGATTCTAATGTCTTGATTGGTGCGGCTACCTCAGATATGATATAAAACTAAGAGAACAACAGGAGAAGCTGAGAACGCAGCGACTAATGCAGGTTTATCAGGCGTCTGTGCATAGATTTTAAAGAAAAACACTATTATTTCCTTCACTCCGAACCATGCTTTAACTTGCAACATGTCAGGTGGGCAGTGGGGCTCGTTCAGAAAAGATCAGAACATACAATTATAAGGTACTGCATAGTTTTGATCACTCAGATTTTCGATTGCCGAAAAGTGTCCCTCAGAGCGTGTTATAAATTCCTCATGCTGTATCGCACTGTTGGAATCCATAACCTCTAGCAAGATTTTGTCACAAATTCTCAAGAGAGCCGTTTTTAAGTTCTCAGGATTCGCAGTTTTAACGTGAGGATCCTACAACAATGACACTAATAGTAGCTAACTTTGCCTTCTGTATTATAATTCCAGGACAATCGAGTTACAGATCACAGATTAAAAATGAATTTTGAGCTTACATCCTTTCTGGATGGCGACATTGAAACAGCTGTTCAGGTAAATGATTTTTAGCCGCTCATCTCCGGCGCAATCCGGCGTCCGAGTTTCTGCTTCAACATAGTTCATGACATGCATACTGAAATGTTTTTACGAATGTTTTTATGGATTCCTGCAATGCTAATGGTTTTCAATTCAGTCATGTACTTCGATGGAGCAAAAGGAATTACTTGAGGAGCTTGCGGATTCTGTTATCGGCTCATCCACTTGATTTGCATCCACTTGTATACTTTCATCAATGAATATTTTCCCTACAATCCCCACATAGCATTTTTACAAGGAAACATGAATCCAGATTCGCCTTGCAGAGAAGGAAAAAGACTCGATTCCGTTTCATTTCTTTCTTATATGCTACTCGAATCCTGTTCAAGTTGGGTCTATTTTATATCGTAGTTCAATTTTTATTCTTCCGGTCAGTGCAAATTTATTCAGGGAACTCTAAAAGAGAGATGAAACAGTACACAGTTTATTTTTCAGCTCTACAGTCAGACTCTTCCGATTGATCCTTGTTCAGCAGCTCCGCCAGTCTTTCAGCCAAGCTCTGCTTCGCCGAGGGTGCAACGCCACGCCTCCCGATGATCGACTCGAGCACGGCCTCCGACAGTTGCTTGTTTTCTATGACGGCGTTACTAGTCTCAGGAATAGAACCGTCTGGAGAGAAACTGATCTGCAGATGTATACAAAACAAACGGACGCATAATTGAGATGATTTCGACAGAGATCAAGCAAGAGTTCGTGTTCGAATTTCGAGCTTCTTACCGTCAATGTTCCGGCGGGTGATTGGGTGAAGAGAATGGAAGCTCCCGGTGGGAATTTCTCGTCCTTGAAAACTTGGAGGAATTTGCCTGTAGCATCAGATTCTGCTTCGGTGAATTTGCCGATGGATTTCCAATACGCAATGCAGTTCTCCACCACCTTCTCTGAGTATTGCTGGCCAGTTAATGGCAGAATCATCGTCACTTTGGTGAATTTCTCGAACGGACCTTCAAAGATTAGAGAATCATTTCTCACTTTGAGCTTCGGACGGAAATAAATAAATTGGGGAAACTCGTACCGGTGACGATGTCATCGAAGAATTCGGTGGAATCCGCCAATTCCGCCGCCGTCTTTCCTTTCCATTTGGCGGCGAGTGAATCGACGGCGCCGTCCCCTAAGTACACCCCGATCGCCGTAAATTTGATGAACCTCCCCTCGATCTCCAACCCTCGCACCCCTGCGCACATTAGCAGAATGCCGGTGAATGGATCAGAATTCAGAAGGGATAGTATTAGTCATTGCGTAACTAACCTGCTCCGCCGAGGAAGAATCTCGCCGAGTTTCCCGGTGTCTTCACCTCCGGCGGGAACACAATGGTTTCGACTTGGACTTCGGTGACCGATGGTGAGGCAGACATTTTGTGTTGTTACTAGTGAAGTTTATGAGTTTGGTAATAAATACAGACGCAGGATTGGGGAGTTAGGTGCACCAAAGGCGTCGTAGGCGGTAGGCGACGCCGGCCGTTGAGCACGTCCCGTCTGCCATTAAGCACCACGAGTTCCACCAACCAGGAAAAATGAGAACGATAAATGTAAGAAATGTTGTCATTCATATCACATAAAATGAACAAAAAAAAAAAACTACACAAATAAGAGAGTGGGATTGGTCTCTCCTAAAAAATGGCTGCAACCACGCCACGAACAAATCCGGCACCGATCCACCCCCACCTAATCCAGATAATACCACACAATCTAGCCAATGGATTGCAGCAAGAAAGCGGAAAGGCAAAGCAACTCAAGCTAAAACCACACCAAGGCGAATCTCACCATACATTGAGCACATTCGAACCTCTTCGACATCTTTCTATGTGACAAATTTCCCACCAGAATGAACACCAAAGGATCTGCGCTGCTTCTTTGAAGAGCACGGTCCTGTCACGGATGTGCACACCCTGCTGCACATGGAATCCAATGGCAAACGATACGGTTTTGTACACTTTGCCAAAATGGTGAACATAGACGAGCTAATCCAGCAGTTAAATGGAATCAGAGCAGGGACGTGCAAACTCCGTGTTAGCCACGCTAGGAGCCTGCAAGAACTGCAAAAATCAGCGACGAACAACACTTTCTTAGATCAGACAATACGAATAGCGCCAATGGAGACAAACTAGGTACCAACAAGGACTATACAATTCATACCCAATTCGGAAATATCCTTGTGGTTGGAATCCTGCCTTGTTGGTAGTCCCTCTTCAAATCTGGATACTGGAACAATGAGCAATATTTTAAATTCATCGGGTTACGAAGGTGCTGCAACAATCAGGCTAGAAGGAGGGGAAATTCTTGTACAATTTCCGACCTTGGAGATGAGAACTAAATTGTTGACGAATTACAACACAGTCCAGAAAATGTGTCTCACCAACTTGAGGCCCTGGAAAGTAATAGGCGGCAGACTGATGAGATCACTGTGGCTACGAGTGCGGGGAACCCCGCTCCATTGCCGGAGCAAAGAATTTTTCGACATTGTGGGAGTTCAGATAGGTACAGTTCTATCCATAGACTCGAAAACACTCGACAAAACGGAGATGAGATTTGGGAGGATACAGGTGCTGACGGAGATTGCTAACCCTATCTATGAGCTGATGAAGATAGACATTGGAGCGGAGACATTCAACATACGAGTAAAAGAAGAGGCAAATACACTTTGGAATTGCAGGACCTCCCCCATGGATTTTCTATCCAACAGCCGCCCATTCACGTCGATTATCGTGGCTGTTTAATGGCGGCCATAGAATTGAGTGGCGGGTTTGCTGTTCTTGTTGTTTGTTCCTGCGGATAACGATGGGGAGGAGTTTTTTTGCTGTTCATGGTTTGCCCAATACCGGTCTTTCAAAGACCGGTACTTCTTAATCTCCATAATTAAGAATCTTAATGATCATCGGTCTTTGGGAGACCGGTAATTTAAAATACCGATCTTTAGAAGATCGGTTGCTCTAACCGGCCTTCCAAAGACCGGCATCTGATATTTTCAAAAATTGGGCCAATGTTTGTGGCAAATTCAAAATTTTTCCCTTTGTTGCACCTAAAAATGTATAAAAATATATCTATATTATAAACGGGGTCATTAAACGCAAGCCTCCCTTTCACAAATAATTTCAAAACGACAAGTTTTCTGTTCACGCGTGAATTCACTCACTTTTTTCCAAAAAAACGGGCGTTGCCCTCCCTTCTCAGTTCATTCTTCTGAGTTTCTTCTCCTCTAGATCATTCTCCTCCTGACTCTTCTCATCCGTTTCTTCTCCTCAGTTTCTTGCACATTACCCCATAATCACATTACAAAAAAAAAAAAACAATCGGCTCTATGTATGCATACAATATTGCTCTGATTTTGAAACTGGCATGGGATCTTATTGCTCATCCTACTAAGTTATGGACTTCACTCTTCGTTGCCAAATATAATTTGAACATCACTGATCTCTCCTATGGCTTTCCAAAGATTCCATGATCTCCTCTTTGTACACGGACAATATAGAATTTTCTTATCTCAGTCCTTACTTGGCAAATTGGAGATGGTTTATCATGTCGTTTTTGGACAGATGTGTGGTTACCGAAATCGACTTATTCATCAGACAATTTCATAATCAGAAGTTTTAAATATAAATGCATTTACATCTGATTTTATGTTACCATCGGGACAATGAGACTTCAATACTTTATCTAGAATCTTACCAGATTCAATTATTAATGAAATTCGAGCCATCCTTCTGCCTGTGTCTACTGCCGCCTGTCGGGTGGAATAGTCATTTCCCGACAACAGTGAAGACGAAATCGTTTAGACGAGAGTGTTTCTTCAGGAAAAAAAATTTGAGTGTAAAGATGAAAAGAAACGTAGTTTTTAAAAAAATATTTTTTTCTTAAATAGTGTTTGCTGGGTCAAAACCCGCGACCACGGATTCGGGTCCTGGGTTTTGGCCCACGAGATGAGTCGCGCATAACACAATTATGCCCTATAAGCCTTTCATTCTGCACCCATTAGTCGGCATGTAAAAAAATTTGCATACATAAATAGCTTATGTAGAGTCAAATACATTATCTGAAAATAATACAAATACCATAACGAGCATTTTGTATTCCGAATTCTTGTCGTAACATTCATGTATATTTAATTTTCATTACAAAATTTAATTTAATTTCGATTACAAAATTAATATTCATTTTGAACCGTAGCAATATTAACCTAGTTCTTAAATATGTGGTTACACTCATAATAAAATGGTTAACATAGATAAGATTTGAATCATTTATTGGGACTAGTCTGACCCGAAGGACTTGGATATCTATAGAGTTACCTAAAAAAACATAGATAGGGTTTACTGTTGTGACAAGAATTAGTACTAGGTTTACAAAATTTTGTAAAATATTAAAATTACTATGATTTCGAAAATTTACAAATTATTTTAGACAAACGAAAAATGATTCATACATCTAATATGGTTACACCAAATTTGGTGTACGATTCTGAACAGGTAAAAAGTTAACGGAAACTATCCATGTGCAAACTGCCGTTAGTTGAGAATGATGAATTCATACTAAAGTTGTTCTTTCACTAATAAAAATATTAACATACTTTTAACTTACACCAAATTTAGTGTTACCATATTTGGTGTACGTATGACTACAGTTAGACAAACACTTTATATATTTATTTAATCGAGTTTTATTAATTTTGTAATTTATGTTAAATTAAAATTAAATCTTTTTTTGGTATGTGTAAATTAAAATTAAATCTAACTTCTCACAATTATCTTTTGGGATTTCGAGGAACAATAAAATCATACCGTTTCTCCATTTCCAGTCCTCCAGCTACGCTGCTACGCAGAATGTTTCGACTTGCTCAATACAGTACCGGAGGATCTGTATCCTCAACATTGTTCGCCAGTTGAGTACGAATTGCTAAAAAAAAATTGAGTATTTTGTCTGTCTTGGCCTGTGATGGTGGAGAGGAAGAAGAGGAAGCCTCTCGTGCTTTCTTCCACTGAAGCCCTCATCAAGTCTGTACTGAATTATGGTAAAGAAATCAAAGATGATGATGGTCCCGACGAAACTGGACGGAGCACCGCCACTCCTCACCTGTTATTAACGTCTGGATTACTAATTCCTGCCGAGGATAAAAATTCCCATTCGCTCGATCGTTCTGTTTTGGTCGGGCTCTCCACTTCCGTGCTCAAACAGTTATCCGTTACTTCAGGATCGTTGGTATTCTTTATATCTTTCCCTTGGGTTGTTTTTAATCTGATGTTTGATGCTTGTTTGTGATGTTTGTTATTGATATATAATTTAAGTTTGTAGATACTCATCAAGAATTTGGATGCTGGAGTAAGCCGAATAGGACAAGCGGTTGTTTTGGACCCTCCCAATTTGGATGGCAACTGTAACGATGCAGGTTCAGTTTGCTTGAATGCTCAAAAGGAGATGTTGGTGTTTCAATTGTATAAGTATGGGCAAAAACAATCTGTGGGTTTGGACCCTCAAGTGGCGTATTTATCTCCAATGCTTGCGTTTAACCTGAATATGCATCTTTCTTGCTTGAAATCTGTTGTGCAGCAAGGGGGAGAGAAAATTTTGTTGTTGTTTGACTTGAAAACTAATGGTGAAATAAATACAAAGGGATATGAACACTCTTCTGTTAGTATATCTCTTCAGCCTTGGGGAGAGTTCCCGAAGTATGCCTCGCACTTGAGGGCATCTTTTGTCAAGATACCTGAATGTGGCACTCTCCAACGTCTTAAAACCGGCTCACCAGTTGAAGCAGATGATCGCCAAGACTTGATAGATTTGGCATTGAGAGACTATTTTTCTGTTGATAGATATCTTTCCATGGGTGACCTATTCAGCATATGCATCAAGTGGAACTGCAGATCAGACTTGTGCATCGCATGCAACCAGAAGCAGCTAAATGGTCGTGGTGAAACAGTATATTTCAAGGTCAACAAATTTATCACTGAATATATTTCTTCTTCTTTTTGTATCTTGAGCTCCATGGGATTTACAGCACAATAGCGCGTCTAAAGCATCCTGGCTTTCAGGTAGTGGCCATGGAACCAACAGAGGAATCTGTCCTGAGAATCAACCGCAGTCGGACTGCTCTTGTTCTGGCAGGAAGTGTTGCGTCTGCTCTTCCCCCAAGTTCCCTTATTCCACAACCTGAATGTTTCTTACCTTTACAACATGAGACAGTGATTGCACTAGCTTCTGTACTTGCCCCAACTTTATGTCCATCTGCGCTATCATCGAAATACAGAGTTGCTATCTTATTTCACGGTGTTCATGGTATGTTATGAACATCTAGATTAATCTGATGGTCCTGTTTAGTATCCAAGTTTTCAAGGATGTAATTGACTTGCTATAAAGATTTTCTAATTATTTATTGTACTTTATCTAGGTCCTAATATTTCATCGAGAATCTCTTAATTATGTATTTGGATTTTTTTAGATACAGTTTTTTGGTACAAAAACATTAAGCAATCATCTTGTCTTGTACAGAGTAATTTTCTCATTGTTTTACACCTAAATGATTTGTAGGTTGCGGAAAGAGGACTGTAATTCGATATGTTGCTCGTCAGTTGGGGTTGCATGCGGTGGAATATAGTTGTCATAATTTTACAGCATCCTCTGAGAAGAAAACATCTGTTGCTCTGGCAGAAGCATTCCTTTCAGCGCGCAGGTATTCTGAAACTATTGCTTTACTCTACCCTAAAACCATGCATATTTTATTTGGTTTTCATGTGGTTTCATTATTTTCAAATCAAATTTTTTATGATATAAACTTACTGTTCTAGATATCGTCCAGCAATTCTTGTTCTCCGTCATTTTGAGGTCTTTCGCAATCTAGCTGCTCAAGAGGGGTCATCTCATGAGCAAGTTGGAATTTTCGCTGAAGTTGCATCTGTCATAAAGCAATTCACTGAGCCAACTATTGGATATGAAGATGATGGAGAAGAACATTCAATTGGGGATTCAGTAAGTATGCAAGTGCTTGTAACATGCTATTAGTCATTGGCTCTACTGCTGAATTACATAATAATAAAAATAATGCGAGAGAGTGAGGAGTTAGGGTGGGAGAGGGACGGAGGGAGTAAGCAGTAGAGAAAAAGTGGGCGAAAGATGAAGAAGGGAGGTTTTGGGGCACTATTGCATGAATACCTGATAATTTTCATTTGAATCATTTTGATTAAAAAAAGTCTTTGTAAGGCATTGACCATTCATTGGATATGCATGATGGCTATTGCATGTACAAGAGATGATTAGTTAATATTCTCTTGTGTCGTTGATTGGTGCAGCTGATAAATAATTCTGAAATGATAAACCGACATCCAGTACTGTTGGTTGCAGCTGCAGACAATTCTGAAGGTCTCTCTCCAACTATTAGGCGTTGTTTTAGCCATGAAATTAAAATGGGGCCCCTGACTGAAGAACAACGGTTTCAATTGTTGTCCCACTCCTTTGAACGAGCCTCCGAGCTGCTTCCAAATGTATTATATTGGTTACTCTCCTCTTGACATATACTGTATATTCTAATATTAGTTATTCATATGCCTCTAGCATGTGGAACGAGACTGCCGCATCTTATTTTATTAATAATGATAGCTGATGCTGCCTTTAAAAGAGCCATAAATTGTAACATTTGGTCATAGCCGTAAATATGACATGTAGTTTTGAATATCTAGTCAGGTTCCTGGTTGTGTATGGAAGAAAAAGCTAAAATGAGGAAGTGGCATTTACCAGATTTCTTTGCATTTGAGTTCCTTCTCCTTGGGCTTAAATCTTGATGTGTCAGATTCTTACTTAATGCAGGCTTCAGCTGAGAATCTTGTAAAAGATATAGTCGGGCAGACATCAGGCTTCATGCCCAGAGATTTGCGAGCTCTTGTTGCAGATGCTGGTGCAAATTTAATAAGCGAGGAGAAGCCGGAGTATAAGAACTCGTCACCTACCTCATCTGATATCAGTCCAGTTAGCAGAATCGACCATGCCCCTCTGGATAGTGGTAAAGAGAGCTTGATCAAAGCATTGGAACAGTCAAAGAAAAGAACGGCATTAGCTCTTGGTACTCCAAAGGTAAAGTAAACTCTACATGACTCTTTTGGTCCTACTGAACAAATTTAAGAGTAATAGCGAAATAGTTCTTACTGAACAAATTTACAATTTCTTCATATTTTTACTTTCTCTTTTTTTTGTGCGATAGTTGCGAGGGGGCTTATCAGTGATTTTGTTAGCCATTGATATGGTTAGCAAGATTTGTATGTGAAACCTAGTTATCCGTGATAGTGGTATTGCAGGTGCCTAACGTCAAATGGGAAGATGTCGGGGGGCTTGAGGATGTAAAAAAATCGATCCTGGACACTGTTCAGGTAAACCTTTTAGGTTGCTTCTATCTATCATTTTCGAATTCTTCTAGATTCTTAGAGGTGGAAAATTAATTCAAAGGGAGTTGAAGGATAATATAATGTCCTTTAAGCTTATACAGTGTTGCTTTTCTAGTGTCACCCTGTTGACAGATATTATATCATGTTGTATGAATGAGCAGCTTCCTCTGATGCATAAAGATTTATTTTCATCCGGATTGCGTAAACGATCAGGGGTTCTTCTCTATGGGCCTCCAGGAACTGGTAAAGTAAGTCATTGGCATCAAATTTTTCATTGTTCTCCACTTTGATCCAGTCATCACGTTCACATTGCATGCCAAAATCTACTAAGTCTTCTTTACAACCATAACCGGTGTCATGATTATCTTGTGAATCTCAGACGCTGCTTGCGAAAGCTGTTGCAACTGAATGCTCCTTAAACTTTTTGAGCGTGAAGGGGCCTGAATTGATCAACATGTACATAGGAGAGTCAGAGAAAAACATAAGAGATATTTTTCAGAAGGTAGAAGATCTCATCATGCTCTTCTGGAACCAATAAAACACCAGTAATGACCCCTCTTACTTGAAGTTCTTCGGATTGTTGATCATTTTTAGGCCAGAGCAGCTCGCCCATGTGTTATATTTTTCGATGAGCTCGATTCGCTTGCCCCTGCCCGAGGCGCCTCGGGGGATTCTGGTGGTGTTATGGACAGAGTCGTTTCTCAGGTAAACAGATCTCACCTGTATTTTTTTTCTTCCATATATGAGTCTTTAAAACTGATGAAATTTCCTCCGCCATTCCAAAGAAAGAAAAAAGAGAACTTGAACCACCGCAATAACTTCATATATATATGTCCTCTATGTAATGATTCGCAAGCATCGATAAAGGTAGAAATTTAAATGCTTTTTTGCATTATCTGATGTGGATTTTCCTCTTTAGATGCTTGCGGAGATTGACGGCCTAAATGATTCTACCCAGGTTCGTATTGATTATTGTGAAAACCAGTTTTATACTTCAATCCCTAATCTGGCTTTGATTTTACTACTATTCTTTTACTCTTCTATAGGATTTGTTTATAATAGGAGCTAGTAACAGACCTGATCTCATCGACCCAGCTCTTCTTCGGCCCGGCAGATTCGACAAGCTCCTCTATGTTGGCATTAATTCTGAAGTGTCTTATAGGGAGAGGTTTGCTTCTTCTCATTCCCTTTCAAATCCTTATATAGTTTGTATCATGTAATATAATAATCATCAACACATTCTGTCTCCTTTTTTTTCAAGGGTACTTAAAGCACTCACTCGGAAGCTTAAGCTACACGAAGACGTGACATTATATGAGATAGCACAGAAATGTCCTCCAAATTTCACTGGTGCTGATATGTATGCACTCTGTGCAGATGCTTGGTTTCACGCAGCAAAACGCAAAGTCAGACATGTTTTCTCGTCATTAATTTACTACTACAACCATTGCCTCCTTGTTTTCAAGCTTGATTCCTCATTTTGGTTGTGCTGATTTGGGTGGGTGGGGCGTGTAGGTATCATTCATGGCTGCGGATTCGGGTTCACCCGATTTAACGGAAGATGTCGTCGTGGAATACGAGGATTTCATTGAGGTATCTATCCCCATATATTATCCATAAACAGCAGCAGCAATCTTGTGAATAGCTCTGATTCTTTCTGCTGATAAAAAAGGTGTTGCCAGAGTTGTCTCCTTCCCTGTCCATGGCAGAGCTGAACAAGTACGAGATGCTACGCAATCAACTCCAAGGAGCATCGTAATGAACTCTCAACAGTTATATGTACTGTACTGTCGACTAAAAAAAATAAGTTTGTAGTCACACAATAAAATTGTTGATTAAGAGGATTTAGGTTCGATATGATCCGTAGAGTTTTGCGTAAATATGCATTTTTAAACATTCTATAAGTTAAAAATATTGGGACAATGAAAATTTATTTTTTAATTGAGTGTTTTATGGCTGTAAATTTTGAGCCTGTTCGCGAACGGCTCGCGAACGAGCTCACAAATACGTTTGCGAACAGGCACACGAACTGAGCTCACAAGCTTTTTATTATTTTTTATTTTTATTTATATTTAATATATATATATTAAATAATATAATATTATTATATTAATATTCGTGAGCGGCTCGTTATGGGCTCGCGAACAAGCTCGAGCTTGTTAAGCCTGTTCGCGGACACAAGCTTAATGAACCGAAACGAACGAGCTTTTAACGAGTTGAATACGAGTTTGTTCGCGAATACCTATGTTCGTTTATAGCCCTCTTTTATCTTTATTTTTAATATTCATCCAATCAGGAATTTTGATATGCACAAAACTTGTGTGCACAATGGTACACAATATTGTAATTTTGGCTACGATCACTAAAATTGTTTTATATCGTTGGAAAATTTATACCCAGGCGATCAAAAAGCTAATGTTTCGACACAATTTCAATTACTTTTGATCTCTTCTACATAAGTTTTCCGAATAATGCTGACATAATGGAGTGTCAGCACTCAATTAGTTGTTAGAAAATTCAATCTAATATCTCCATTTAATTAGATAATGACACTTTATAAGTGGTGCAAAAATATTGCACAAAATTGATGTGGTACATAACTTCTCCATAGAAATTAGGAGAATATGATATACATTATCGAGCCGTAGGAACAGACAACATACCGATTGAAGTGTGGAAATGCTTAGGAGACGTAGGAATTAAGTGGGTGACGACTCTTTTTAACATTATCCTGGGGACAGGAAAGATGCCAGAGGGATGACGAAATAGTGTAGTAGTTCCACTCTATAAGAACAAAGGGGATGTGCAACAATGTGGCAATTACCGAGGTATTAAACT
>JAOYMZ010040443.1:0-31527 GCA_025802335.1 Pinguicula primuliflora | reverse complement strand
CCTTAATTTTGTGCATCTTGTTTTTGAGATGGGTATTGTCTCTCCTATTGCCAATAAATGGATGATATCTCTCCTCTCGAAGATCACCAATCCGGAGATGTCGGATCACGTCAGACCGATTAGTCTTATAAACATCAAGGTCAAGGTTGTGACGAAGCTTATTGCGAATAGACTGAAGGTGGTGATGCCCTATCTTATATCGCCTAACCAATCGAGTTTTATTAAGGGGTGCAATATTGAGGGAAACATCATCGCTGCTCAAGAGGCTATCCATTCCATGAGGTTTCGCAAAGGCAGGAAGCGGTATATGGCCTTGAAGATTGATCTCTCCAAGGCTTTTGACAAAATGGAGTGGATTTTTATTGAAGATACTCTCTCCGAAGTGGGCCTTCCATCTTATATTTCGACTGTTATCATGTCTTCTCTCCGTTCCTGTTCGACAAAAGTTGTCTGGGACGGCGTACATGGAGTGGAATTTAATCCGGGAAGAGGAGTTCGTCAGGGAGACCCCGTTTCTCCTTATCTATTTGTGCTGTGCATGGAGCGTCTTTCTCATTTGATTAAAGAAGCAGTCAACTCAGGATATTGGAAACCACTTCTTTTTGGAAGAAGTCATTTCCGACTATCTCATCTTATGTTTGCGGATGATATTTTGCTCTTCGCTGAGGCCTCTCTTGATCAAGTTGTAGCTATTCAGGAGGTACCTATTCTCAACCTTCTCGGGCCAGACGGTGAATTCATCTAAGTCGGTAGTATGGTTCTCTCCAACTGTCCCTGTTTCGGTATCTAATGACATCGAGGCTCGACTGGCTATTAAGAGGGTTGACAATCTTGGCTCCTACCTCGATGTGCCCCTTCTCCACGGTCGTGTTTCCTCCGGCACACATGAAGCTACCCTGCTGAAAATGCATAAAAGGGTGGCCTCGTGGAATGCTAGACGTATCTCTATGGCTGGGAGACTGGTTTTATGTAAATCAGTGCTATGTGCAATACCACTTTACCCAATGCAAACTGTGGTCTTCCCGTATGCTATGTGTGATGAGTTGGATCAAGTCGTCCGCAAATTCCTTTGGGTGGATGGTCCTCAAGGTTCAAAGCAGTCCTTGGTTTCTTGGAAGAATATATGCCTGAAGAAGGATGCTGGTGGTTTGGGCTTATCTCAATTCAGGGACATTAACCGTGCCTTTATCTTAAAACTGGCATGGGAACTGGCTACGCAACCTCTGAAGCTATGGACTCGTATCTTTATTGCCAAATATTGTCTGGGGGAGGACTTTGTGCTTATCACTCATCCCAGGGGCTCTCATTTATGGAATCATATCAGTCGTGAGCTCTCTCTCATTCCATCTACCACGCGTTGGATTATTGGTGATGGGCGCACTGTTCGTTTTTTGCTTGATTGGTGGTTTTCGTTTGAAGGCCAGTTATTGGAGCTGGCCTTACTTCCCTTATCGGACTCAAACGTTTATGCTACCGTACATCAATTCTGTCTCCCGTCTGGTGGCTGGGACATGACCCTGCTAATGACTTGGTTATCTCCTATCTTGGTTGATAAATTCATGGCTATTCCTTCTCCCACTCTAAAAGCTGGCTTGGACAGCAGATCCTGGGCCTTCACAACTAATGGCAGGTTTAGTTGTGCCTCTGCTCGAGATTCCATCATCTGCCCAGTGGCCCCCCAATCTAGTGAGACCTAGAAACAGCTCTGGTCACTTCCCCTTCCGGAAGTGATCAAATTGTTTCTTTGGAAGGTTATCAAAGGAGCTATATGGACGAATAGTGAGCGGTTTTGGAATGTTGCATCCTCGCCGGACTGCCCAGTTTGCTGTTACCCAGAGACCTCTCATCATGTCCATAGGGATTGCCAGAAGAGTCGATGGGTTTGGAGAAATCTCTTCCCCTCGATACAGGAAGACTTCTTTCTCTCTACTAATCTTACTGACTGGATTTTCTCAGTTGTCTGCCTCCCTAATTCCTATCTGGATTTACAGGTTCGGTTCGCAGTTTGTTGCTAGAAATTATGGACATTTAGGAATGAAGACATCTTACAGGGCACGGAAACTTCAAGGCTTAGTATTGTCCTTTCTCTACAAGCATACACAGTGCAGATGCTAAGGGCGAGAAGAAGGACAGTTCACACGTCGAGTTTTGGTAATGCGGCTCCGTCACTGGTTCATCAGCCTCCGCTGCACTCGTACATCTTCTCGGTGGATGCTGCAGTCAATAGATCATCTTCTGGGGCAGCCTGCAGGGGTATTCTCCGCTCAAGCCACCTTCCCAGTTTTGTATGCTTCTCAAAATGGATTGGGGTCTGCCAAGTGGCTTCTGCAGAACTCTGGGCTATCCTCTAGGGAATCTGCATTATCAGGGACTCAAATCTGGAAGGAGTATGTCTTCAGTTCGACTGCAAAGGTGCTATCTCTTCAATTGCAGGAAGAGAGATCAACTTAATCAATGCTGAACTAATCCGTTTGATTCGATCAGCCATATCTTCTTGTGAAAATCTATCCATGGCTTATGTCCATTGAGCCCAAAATTTGGAAGCGGATTATCTAGCTAAGAATAGCCTTTCTAACAGGGATTTTGAGGTGCACTACTTCCATAACAATCCGGTCTGGATTGTTACATTGGCGCACAGCTTCTATATCCAGGATCTTGGAGACCTTTGGCCTGCTCAAGGTTCGACTTTTCAGCAGTTGCATCGTAGTGAGTCTGACACTTGGCCCTGCTTGGCTGTAAATTAGGGATGTCACTTTGCTGATGGTGATGGTATCGTGCATGACAATGCTCTTCGATATGTGGATTCGCCTCAGCGCACCCAGGGGGGACGTTGGGTCAGAAATGCGCTCTTGCGCACGTTGGGGGTGGATGGGAGTTGCACTTCTGGATCCATTGCAGTAACGCCGGTCTGTGTTGTTAAATCAGTGCAAGTTGCTGTCTCTATGGTTTCACCTTCGGTCCAGGCACACTTTTCAGTAAGAAGCTCCTCTACTGACAGTTCTTTAGCTCCAAGGGTAGGCGAAAAGTGCCTTACTTTCCTGTTTGATCCGCCATAACTCTGTTCTTTGTTGCTCTGTCTCTCCCAGTTTAGAGAGATTTCTTTTTCATTCCTTGGCCAGTTGGCTTCTTTTGTAAGGAAAAAAAAAGAAGGTCAGCTCAAAATATGATTTAGACTTTGATCCCTTTTTTTTAGATAAGTAACAATTTATTCATCAAAATTAAATTGAATTACTAAAATCACATATGGCCAATGTTTTGATTTTTTTTTTAATTAAATGATTTCATTCCAAAATAAAAATAAAGCGTGAATATCTACAAATATGACAGATGACCATATCCTAGGTCATCTTACACTCTTGCTCACTCACACTCAGAATTAAACATGTCAGTGAACATCTATGGCCTAAGTTACAGCATGTAAGAATAAGGATGAAGCCGTAAGGGCGGACCTACATTGGGGCGAGTCCGGGCTCAGTCTGGGCCCTTAGGTCTGCCCCAAAAAATTAAATTCCACACTCATAGCCCACTTCATTTCTCAAGTCATAGCCCACAGGCCACAATTCAACACAAATGCCAAAGAGTCCAGCACAAGGGCCCACGCAACAACCCAAGAAACGTTCATTAAATTCACGAGTTTATATGTGTGGCCTCCCTATTTTATACATGGGAGTCAACCACCACAACAACGGCGGACCTAGCTCCGGCGGGCCCGGGCGGTAGTTGGAGGTCAATTTTGGCGAGCTCAAATTTTTTTAAGGCTAGTTAGGGATCAATTTCGATATTTCCAAGGCTTAATTCGGGGTAATTATCGTTCCTAAGTCTTCCCTTGAGTCCACTTTAGTTGTAGATAGTAGATACTGTGTGTGATTCCCTTACTTTTATCCTTTTTCTTTTTTTTTCCCATACATTCTTTCTCTTTCTTTTCCAAATTCGCCCCTCCCCCACTTCTTATTAGAAGATGATTTTCGATTTAGATTATTGTGTATTCTCAGAACATAAAGAAATTAAACTTCTATCTTTGATAATCAACATAGTATCTAAACATACAAAAAATGTAGAAACATGACTATTGAAACTTTATCTATGAGCTCCCTTAATTTCAACATAAAAAATCATCCACTAACCATTTATATCCAAGTCAATATTGTTTAATTTCATATAACCTATTACCCAAATCAGTGGCAACTGAATAATACACAACCCAAAATGAGATACAATTATAGCCAATATCCCATCACATAGAAAAAAATATGAGTAAAAAAGAATAACTCTGGAGAATAAATGAAGAAAAATGAACATCCCATTTTCAGTTGTATAACGAATGTCATGTCGTATGGTGATACTTATGATGAATGTTTTAGAATGAGAAAAACATTCCAAACAAAAATACTTTTTATCCACTCTTATTCCTGAGCATGTGAGTTTAAATCATTTGACATTGATGATATTTGTAGTTTTGCAGAAATTTTTTATCGAAATGAATTTTATAATAGAAGTGGTTGCCGTGAGCTATGCATATAATCATTTTATTATTTAATTATCTAGTAAACTAATTCAGATTATCTTATGATATTTAATATTATTTTAATATTTTTATTATTATATTATTTATTCAAAAAAAAATTGGACATTAAGCTTTAGCCCAGGCCTGCTTTTTTGGCTAGTTCCGATGAAGGGCTTCTTATCCAGGCACTTTGGGTTGCTGTTATCGGAGCATATCCTCTATCTTTGATCCAGCTCCACACTGATAGCTTAACTATCTCCAATATTTATACACATGATGCTTAAACATCCGCTTAAGTCGAGAGTCCGTGTGAGGTACGGAAATTTTGGAGACTATTTATTTAATTTACATTCCGTGGAATAACAATTGGACAGATAAATTGACGACCCCAAACAACTCCATTCACTTGGGTGGAATAATTCATGGGCCTCATTTAGTAGGAGCCTTTTTGCACCACTTATTACGTGCAAGATATTTATTTTATTACCTAAACTAAAACCTGGGCCACTGATTGAGAAGGCCCATGATTTGAATCTCCCATCTCTCCCGTAAATGAGATCTCAAAATGAGAAAACACACAAGGGAGCTACGGGAGAAACTAACCTAGTGCCACTGTAACGGGAAGGGATACGAGGAGGAGGCACCACTGCAAATGAAAGAAGCGATTGGATCTAGGGTGAGAGGAGACGTTGCGGAACATTTGGACGGCGGGATTGGAAGCTCGATATTCCATGGTGGGTACTCGTTCCTTGCATGGTGAAGGAGCTGAGGCGAGGATTGGCCGTGGCTGGCTTTTCTCACTGCACCGGTTGCAGTGCAGAGGGGTCACTAACTAAGGGAGATGTGCGGGGAGGCTGCATTCCAGGCCAAGCCTCAAATCAGCTGCTCGTAGCGAGTTCGGGGTTGTGTAATAGGTCGGTGTGAACATAGTGTGGCATGAGTATTGGTTTGTGTGGCGTGTTATGTTTAAATGCTTTCTGAATTTATTCTGTGATGGAGGCATGTATGGATTGGTTTGTACGTGGTCATGAACGATGTATTATGTTCGTTGAAATGCTTGTGTGAAGCTGGTCTCAGTGATATATTGATGATCGAAATGTATGAGTCACGTTGAGGCCGATCTATCGGCTGACGAATATCTTTGCGGTCGATTATGGTGAACAAGAAGAAACTGATGATTATGTGATACGGTAGATTACTCTGAAAGTGGCTATGATCAGCTGAATGGTAAGGGTGAGGTAATAACAGAGTGTGTGTCACCAAGAGTTGGTGAAGAGCGGCCGTGAGCAGCAAAGTGGTGCGAGGGTGAGATGAACTTGTGTGAGGTGTCGTGAGCGGTAGAGGGTGAATATAGAGTGAAGAGTGATTGAGTGACACTGGCCGTGAGAGAAACGACAGTGAGTGAGTATAGATGCTAGAAACGGGGCACGAGAGTAAGAGTGAAGAGCGTGAACGTACGAGAGATGATGAGAGAGAGTTGGAAACGAATGCATGTTGATTGATTTACCTGTGTGAAGGTTGTGTTTACATTGTTTGTGTGTGTTGAAATAATTGTTTTGAGTACGAATCTGTATGAACCAAATCATGGTTCAGTGAAGAGTTTTAACTGCAGGACTTTAACATGTTATTCGTACTTGCTCGTTGCATGATTTGAGGATGTGACATCAGGTGATGGTATGTTCGGTTATTTAATTATAAGTACAACATGTTGATGAAAATGATATATGAGCTTGAGATCCTTTTAAATATATGAATTGTGTAACTAGACTTGGTAAGTATTAGTATTAATGATGGGAGATAAGAAACATAATGGGTGTTAAACTGAGAGGTGGGAATTATTGTGACAAGGTGTATAACATCCCTTAATTGCCTTTAGTGATTGACATACAGTTATTTCCTGTCATGCATTTATTTCCTTGACTATTATTTGTCCGATTTGTTTATAAATGGAGGCAGGTATTTTGTTTGTTAGATTCTGGTGAGAATCACCAAGGCACGTTTACCTACTGAGCCATAGTGACTCACGAACCTACTTGTATGTTTTGGATGCTATTGCCAATTGTGGAGGAAGAAAAAGCCCGCGGCTGGATGGCTGGAATTTTAACTTCATAAAGAGTTTCCTACAGTTTTAAAAGAGGATATCATCAAGATGGTGGAGGAGTTTTATTGGAATGGACGGCTGGCCAATAGATTGAACAAGGCTCACATTACGTTGATTGCACAAAAGAGTTCACTTTCACCTCAGTTCGTGGAGGATTATAGACCTATTACTTTGGTAAGCAGTATGTATAAGATAACTGCCAAAGTACTGCAGGAAGAATCAAAGGAGTTATGGTAGAAGTGATCTCTGAAAACCAAACAACATTCGTTGGTAAAAGATAGATAGCTGATGTAATCCTGTGTGTTCAGGAGGTGATAGAGAAAATGAAAAGGATGAACGTACTCTCCATGATTCTAAAAATTGATTTTGAGAAGGCATACGACACAGTGAATTGGAATTTCTTGGATATGATGAGTGAAAGCATGGGTTTTCCAATGAAATTGAGAAAGTGGATAAAAGAATGTGTTAAAACAACTACCAATTCGATTTTGGTAAATGGCAGTCCATCAAAGAAGTTTAAATTAGAGAGGGGAGTAAGACTGTGTGACCCACTCTCACCGTTCTTATATCTCATTGCAGCTGAGGCTCTCATGTCTTATACAAAAGGCAGTAAATCAAAATATCTTTGAACCAGTGGCCATTGGGATGAGGAAAATTAAAATCTCACATTTTCAATTTGCATATGATACTGTGATTTTGGGACAATGTTCGTGGGATAACATTAAAAGAATCAAAAGAATACTGCGTGGATTTGAACAATCTCGGGGTTGAAAGTGAATTTTCACATGATGAATTAATTGGAGTAAAGGGAGATGAGGAAACAGTGAAGGAGATGGCTGAATATTTGGGCTGTGGAATAGGTAAACTTCCATTCAGATATCTGGGTGCTCCTGTGGGTGGTAAGGAAAAATCGTTTCAGTTATGACAACCAGTGATAAATAGGTTTAAGAAAGTGTTCGGAAACTGGTCACATAAAAATTTATCGATGGGGGGAAGGCTTGTGCTAATTCAGGTTGTGCTATCTGCGCTACCCACTTACTACTTCTCTTTATTCATAACTCCTATGAAAGTTATAAACAGTCTTGAATCAATCCGTAGGTCATTTTTGGGGGGAGTGAGCAATTGAAAAAAAAAGTGTGTTGGGTAGCATGGGACAAAATATGTCAACCCATTGATAAGGGGGGTTTGTGGATTCAAGAATGTTAGGCATACTTGATCATTTTTTACTCAATTATGTATAGACGATGAAACGACGTTGTTTTGATTTGTGTTGAGTTAAAATGACATCGTTTAACTTAAGTGTACAAATATTAAAATAAATATATATTTTTAAATATTTATACACTTAAGTTAAAACGACGTCATTTAACTCAACACAAGTCAAAACGGCGTCGTTTTGATACGTATACTTAATTAAGCATAAAATTATTAAGTATGCATAGCATTATTCTTGGGGATTATGAAGTTGGAAGGCATCAATAAGGCTTTATTTGGGAAATGGGGGGAATATTATTAGATGGAAAAGATGAGATGTGGAAGGTAGTGGTTGAGTTTATACATAGGGAGTTGAGGGTGGGGGAATGTATGGTGTTGACATCTCCAGGGTGTAGGGATGGTGAGGGAGTAGGAAGTGTAAGGAGAAGAAGGGGAGGGGGAGAAAGACTGGCTGTTGGAGGGAGGTTCAAAATATAGGGGAGGAAGAGTGGTTCAGGAATCTGATAAAAATTAGAATGGGAAATGGGGAGAGGGTAATGTTTTGGGAAGACCGGTGGGCAGGAGAGGAGAAACTATGTAATGCATTCCCGCATCTATATAGAGTTGGGAGAGATAAGAAAAGCTTGATAAAAAAATATGGGACTATGGGAGCAAGGTGTATGGAGTTGGAGATGAGATTGGAGGTGAAGGCTTGTTGAGTGGGAACAGGCTAAGGTAGAGGAGCTGGAAGTTTGGTTATCTAACTTTGTTTTGCAGGAATTTCAACAAAACTCGTGGCAATGTATGGACAGCAAATCTGGAGTCTATGAAATGAGGTGTGCCAAGATCATGATGGAGGAGCAAAAACCAAATATGTATGAAATGGAAGAAATAGAGAAGCTGCAAATGGTTTGGAGCCGAGTTGTACCCAAAAAGACCTCCATATTCGCATGGCGAAGAATTCAAAACAAGTTACTTACTCTAAAAAATATGCAGCGCAGAGGTATATTAGGCATGGCCACTAATATAGATTGTAGATTGTGTAATGAATGCGTTGAGGATGAGGATAATATCTTCTGTACTGTATTTGTGGAAAATTGCTGTGGCGGGAGGTGTTATCTTTGTTGGAAATTCAGGTGGCACATGAGGATTCTACTATATAGGTGCTGGAAGTTTTTTTTGCAAAGAAAACCTGCAGGGATTCATCAGGACTTCTGGATAATGTTGTGGGTAGCGACATGCTGGGCATTGTGGGCAGCCAGAAATGATTTTCATTGCAACGACAGAGTGTTCGATCCTGGGGATATTTTGACAAAGATACAAGTAACGACATGGCATTGGATCAAAACATCAACAAAGGCTAACCCGTTTTTGTACAGAATTGGATTGTGGGTGCAAGATCCGGTTCTTTGTATCGAGGGTTGTATATAGATAGCTGTTAGTAGTTGCAGTTTGTACAAATATTTTACAAAGTTAATTTATTTTCCTTTATTAAAAAAACTATATTCAAGATGTTGGACATTCATTCAGCGTTGAATCTTACACAATTGCGTTCCTTTCACAAGTATTATACCATTGGTTGCCACACTTTGATTGGGTCATATTTCCTCGACCATTAGTAATGAAGTCAAGTCCTACTTTCATAACAAGATATTCTTGATATATTTCTAACTATATTTGGTTAGCTTTTATCATGAGCTTGATGCACCACTATCTCACACTTTTTTGATCTTATTTTGATGGATTTATCAAAACTTGGAAGGATTCTTGAATACATTCAAATAATTAGTCCATCATCGCCTATTGTGTGGAAAGTCAAGGCACTGAAGCCCTCTATCATAAGCTAGCCTTATTTTCAATCCAAACGAAGGTTAATCGCTAAGTTTTGTGAATGTAAGTTCAGTTACAAGAAATACTGGCGGGAGTTCATTTATGATCAAGGGCCTTGGGCCTAAAAAAGAGGTAACAAAATCTCTCCACTATGTTATTAATTTTGATGGATTCACTTCTCTCGGCCAAGTACACATAAAAATGTATGTGACGAGACACATTTGAGATTTTTTTTATAAGAAATTTTTGTATCTCCGCACACGAGGCCCGAATCAAGATTGAGGCTGGGTTGATTTTCTAACATGGTATCGGAGCGGGCGGTTTGAGAATCGAATTTATTTCCGGAGGGGAGTCCAGAGTGTTATACCCATGGGTAGGGGGTCATGGAGGTTCGGCCTAATTTCGGCATTGGTTATCCAAGTCCAACAGGGTTTACCTAGTTGGACTTGAAGGGGAGTATTTGAATGTGTCTCATACGGATTAGAGAAAATATTATCAACTAACTTAAATAGGAATGTGGTGCTGCAGTCTATCACTTTGGGCTCACACACGTGTACCTGCACACACGAGGCCCGAACCAGGATTGGGGTCGGGTCGATTTTCTACCAGATTCAGCGTACATAAGGCTATGTTTTCATAGAGAGACACTGTATATTTTCGCACCTTCATGCGCGTAGCAAGCACGCATATGAGTTTTGAGAGTGAGAAACATTTTTTTGATTAAAGACCAAATCATTACGGTTCTTCTATAATTGCCAGCAGATGTATTGACAAGATGCGTTCAGCAGTTGTTTTGGCTACATAGGAGATGATTGAATTCCAAAATGCATAACGTGTTGGGTTATTTGTCCCGCAGGAATTAGAGAAATAAAATTAAACTAACTTATAATGAAATGTGGTGGTACAACATATCACATTGAACTCACAGTTTTAATCAGATTAGCCCATATTTTTCTTATAAGTTGACCCACACGCGCGCAATTGCATACACGAGACCCAAACCCAGAGAGAGGGGTCTATTTTATAACATGGTATCAGAACGGGCGATCTATGGTCCCAGAGTCTTTCAGGGAAAGTCCCAAGTATTGGCCCCATGGACGGCCTCGATGATTGGTACTTCTAATTGTTTTCGGGGAAATCCCGAGTATTGATCCAAGTCCAACACGGATTGGAGAAATAAAAGTAAACCTACTTATACGTAAATGTGGTGCTACAATCTATCACTTTGGGAAGTAGCTCATATTTTCCTTATAAGTTGGCCCACACATGCAAACACGAGACCCAAACCTAGAGAGAGGATGTATATTTTCTAATATAACGTGAGCTTCAATTTTTGCACTCATCAAGAAAAGTACTACCATCCAACTGTTACATTTCCTCAAAATTGATATCGCAGTTGCACACTGTAGGTGACTTGTAGTTTCCATTTCCACTTCACACATTGGACATAATTGTGAGGGAAGATTCACCGCCCTAGAATTTAAGTTTACTTTTGTTGGGGGTTCTGTCTTGAATATTCTTTCATGTGAACAAGCATATTTTCATTGGAAC
This sequence comes from Pinguicula primuliflora, assembly GCA_025802335.1. NCBI lineage: Eukaryota > Viridiplantae > Streptophyta > Magnoliopsida > Lamiales > Lentibulariaceae > Pinguicula > Pinguicula primuliflora. The sequence continues at coordinate 20,347 of JAOYMZ010040443.1, read as the reverse complement.
TAGACGATTTTAGCTGGGGTGGGGGGTTTGATAGGTAAGTGTTTTATTTCTGAAAAGAATTATACAGTATACATCACAATTTGTTGGGCCGCGCCCCGCATTACGAACTCACTTAATCCTAATCATCTAGTTTCTTTTCTAGCTCTACAAGCGAAGGTATACGCGAGGATAACATTGCTTGTCGAGTTAGTTCGAAGTGTTTAACCTTTTTGGGATCCTTTAGAGATTTATCAGCTAACATTTGCTCTCGTAATTCCTCCAATATTTTCTCCTGTTCCGTCAACCTTAATTGTTCGGCCTCTTGAAGCTTCCGTAACTGCAATTGGGCTTTTTGTCGCCTAAATTTAGGTCCAATCTGGCCTCCCAGGCATCCCGTTCCTTTATTTTCCGGGCTATTTTGGCTTGATAAGTCTCGTTTGCGTCAATGACCCGGAAAGGTGTAAGTTTTGCTGCGACACTTGCATCCGTTCTGGTTCATATGATTTATGTTGAGTCAAGATTGGTCAACGAATTTGCTCGTAGATTGCTCTTGTGCAAATTTTTTATGAACGGTTTTTGTTCCGCAAAATGCTATATATACTCCATTATTTAACACAGGTGTGATTATAATTTTTGCCACATTATAAAGTTAAATAATGCGATCAAATTAGATGGTACAAAAAAAAATTAGATGGTACAGCATGGATATTTCTTTCGTTCCAAATCTATCATTGAAGACCTTGTGTATTTATCAAAAAAAATTGAAGACCTTGTGTTTGAGTTCGGGCGGTGCAACAAGCAGATTCTAAAATAGTATCCTGAATCAAAGTAGCTGTGTGGTGAATTGTGATCCACCGGCCCTAACAAGACACTTGAGTAACTGAGTTACGGCCCTCATGTCGTGAAGTCTACAATAAATTATAATACTACATATAGATAGGCTACTAGGTGTCCGATAAGAGCCCATCAAACTTTGTCGAAATAAAAGATAATCCTGCTATCTACGCCTGACACGTGTACATTCCCCACGTGAGCAGTTCCCTGCATTATTCAAAAAATCGTTGGGTTTTTTTGGGGGGGTAAGTTACTATATTGTATTTATTTACCTATGTAAAATTCTGTGTCCTGTTCTTACGATTACAAATACAATTACACCATATTTCCAATATTACACCCGAATCTATTTTGTTATGAACTCTCGTTGTTATGAAGTCTACACTGTTATATTTCCAGTTCTTGCATTTGATCTGGGTTGAATATTTTTTAATTTGTTCTTTCCCTTATGCTTCAGAGTGCAATTTGCGAGATGACCCTCCATATTTGCCGAATTTTTGTGTCATATATGTAGGGCCTTCAAAGAATGGGTTTGGGGTCTATGCAATGAGATACTCACTGTACGTTATACAGTGCCGATACGACATTGAAGGATTGATATGGCAGGGAATTCAGTGTTCAACACTTTTGTTCGGACCCACATATCCAACCAATGCTGACGGCCCTAAGTTGGCCTGAGGGGGGCACGTGGCCCCCCTCAAAAATTGAAAAAAAAAGAATTTTTTTAAATTCAAAAATATATATATATTATATTTTATGTAATATATTTTAGTCAATATTATAATTTTATAATATTTTTTTAGTCATCTAGTTCTCTACGTCTCCTATTTCCATTTCGGATTGCGTAAATCTTTTCTCTTTACGACTAGACGACTCCTGTCTTAAGTCTTTCTAGCATAAACATAAATGGAGTATTGGACATTGTGTTTTCTCGACTAACAAGATAGGAAAAATTTCTTGTGGGTTTCTTAATTTGTCGTTTGTAGACATTGGTTGGTTACTTTACCGATTTACTTAATCGATTTTAAATTTCTGACCAATTTTAATTAGTAATGGTTAAGGACTCAATAGCTATATTATAATCTATTTATGTAGTATGCATGCTCTTTATGATGTATGCCAAGTTTGCTAGATTTTTTGTGTACGGGTATTATAGAAGAATTTTAACAAGAAACTACCAGTATACCTCTGCATTATATGATTATATTTCATTTATTTCATTATTTATGTTTAATGTATACTGATTTGAATTAAATATATCCATCTATATTGAGTCAATTCATAATAAATAAATGATACAGACAATTATTATGTATTGAAGATGATATTTTGTGCAAGATATCAATGATATTCAATGATAACGTAATATGAGTTGTGGTACAGAATGTTACAAATATAATTACAATTATTTTGTGTATTAATGTTTATTTATATTATTAAAATATTTATAATTATTATTATATTACAAAAAATATATAACACGAAATATGAGGATCGTGACTCCCTATGAAAAATCTTGGATCCGACACTAACTACAGTGCCACATGAATAGTGCATGGTATACTGACAGGACACATCCCAAACCCTCAAAGACTAGTTCGTAAGTAAGTTGATTTTTTTTTGGAGTAATATTTACATATTTATGTAAACAGTTTTTCTACAGTCATCAATGCTTGTATTTCCAATAGTACTCAATATTACGATTCCGGCAACGATGATCGGAATTGTCCATATCATTGAAAAGCTTATGCATTGGAGATCAAATGCCTCATACTTTATCATGGTTCCGATGACTTCCCCACCGATCATTTCGTTTCACCTTTCCTCTTGGGTTAAGTAGTTCTTAATTTGGTTTTAAAAATTTTCGACGATGAAGTTGTCTGGACCGTAACAAAATATGAGATTTTTAATCTCTAATGCATAAGTTTTTCAATGGCATGGTCAATTCCGATCATGGAATCGTATTATTAGATACGATGAGGACAAACACGATACAAAAACTGTTCATGTAAATTAAAAATTCCTCCGAGTTCCGAACATTTGATGTCGCACGTGCCACCATCACAAATAACGCCGGGAATTCCTCCATCGTCGGTTTCCCTTCCCCTTTCCTTTCCTTTCTTCAAACGTACCGACAACTACGCGTTGTATCAGTGAAGATTCACCCAAAATTAATCTCGGAATCAGATTCTGTATTGAAATGTTTGAGTGATATCCATTTCGTAACGCAAAAATAACGATCTTTGTCCCCCGTACTTTTATTACCTGAATTGGGAGTGGGGTGGGAGGTTTTTTGTTTTGATCGATTGTATTTACTATTACTGTTTATTGAGAGTGGAAAATGGGGGCGGTGACGTCGTCGATGGCGGCGAAATTTGCGTTTTTCCCGCCGAATCCACCGTCGTACGGGATGGTGCTGGAGGAGGGGACGGGGAAGCTAAGAATGACGGGGGTGTCGGAGAAGGAAAACATCGACGTAATCAAAGTGAAGACGAAAAGGGGGAACGAGATCGCGGCGGTGTACGTCAGGAATCCGAATGCGAAGCTGACGCTTTTGTACTCTCACGGGAACGCTGCGGATCTGGGGCAGATGTATGATCTATTCGGTGAACTCAGCATCCACTTACGAGTTAACTTGATGGGGTATTTCGAATTTCTCCAAACATTTTTTGAATTATGTTGCATCTTATTGGCTTTTCGATTCCCAGTTTTTGAATTGTGTTGCATCTTTATTGGCATTTGGGTTCGTATTGTTATTTTAATTTGATAAAGATTGGATTTTTATGAAGAGCACTTCAAATGCAGTGGATTTTTTACATTACCAAGATGAATCTTATATCTGATGCTTTCGGAAATATTTCTTTTATTCTTCCTATTGAAATTCCCCATCAGAAGAAAGCATTCCAGTTCATCATTTAGACAATTGTATTAACTGCAGACTTAGAAAAATGATGCAATGAAGCTTGAGAGATATCAATACCATTTTCCTTTCTTTGTTAGGTATGATTATTCAGGATATGGGAAATCCACTGGCAAGGTATGAGAAGTCTACTTCTTAGTTTGAGCTTACATTTCAAATTGGGGATGCTTACCTTTTTTTTGGTGGGATTGTGGTTAAACTTTCCTTAGCCTACTGAGATGAACACTTATGCCGACATACAAGCTGCATACGAATGCCTCAAAGAGACTTATGGAGCGAAAGAAGAGGACATAATATTGTATGGACAGTCCGTAGGGAGTGGACCTACATTGGATTTGGCATCTCGGTTATCTAGATTAAGGGCTGTGGTTCTTCACAGTCCAATCCTATCTGGACTTAGGGTTATGTATCCTGTAAAGCGCACATACTGGTTTGACATTTACAAGGTAATTCGTTATTGGATTAGGATCATACGTGCTCTTTTTCCATTCAATGGAGATAGCTAACTGCTTATTTTGCAATGTAGAATATCGACAAAATCCCATTGGTCCAATCTCCTGTCTTGGTTATTCATGTAAGTTGGCATCTCCTCTTCCATGGATGTAAAGAGTATGTTGCACAGAATGATTGGTTTCATTGAGCGCATTTTTAGAAGTTATGTTTTCTTATGACATTTTAAGCTCTTTGTTATGGTTAGCTGAGGAGTTCAAGAGCTTCATTTACAGGCATCGTCCTGGAGCTCAATCCCTTTATGCTTGCGAAGACATAATCTGGTTGATTACTTTTAAAGAAAATTAAGTGAAGCCATGAACATGAAATAGTGTGAGATGCTATAATGTACAAATAAGATTTACGATTTCCTTATAACCTATGGGTCTGGTAAAAAATTGATCTGCTATGATGTGTTGTCCTTGACATACAACTCCGATGTTTACAGGGTACTGATGATGATGTAGTTGATTGTTACCACGGTCAGCAGCTCTGGGAGCTGTGTAGAGAAAAGTATGAGCCCTTATGGATTAAGGGTGGCAATCATTGTAACCTGGAGCTTTATCCAGAATATATCAAGCATTTAAAGAAGTTCATATCTGCTATAGAGAAGTCCGGTCATCAAAGAAGTGTGTCCCTGTCATCTGTGGATGAGTTGGACAATGGCGGCCAAAGTAGTGCAGATGGCCGGCCCAGACAAAGCACGGATCAGAGAGAAAAATCAAGGCCGAGTACAGATCGCAGAGAAATGCCTAGAGCAAGCATGGACCGAAGTCGAAAGGAGAAGATTAGGGTGAGCACTGACAAGAGAGAGAGATCAAGGAGAAGTGTGGATTATTCAGATAAGACGAGCAATGCCGAAGAACAGCCAGAGAAAGCTAGGAAGAGCATTGACCGGTTGGCCTCAGTTTTGATCTATTTCAATTTCTCAAGTCGTATTCATGAACGAACACCAGAGGACATTCTTCCATCCATCTCATAGATAATAAAATCAAACTTTTAACCGTTGGATTTGAATGTTTGCAGCTTTGGGGATATAATGCGATCTGCTGTTTTATGCAATATCGACTGTTTCAAGCCCGTTGGAACTAAGGCATGACCACGAAGCCAGGTCAGTCCGCATTGCTTGCACATTTCCTTGTTCGATATTTAGGCAGCCTCGATTGATCACTTTCATTTTATTCTTGGGCTCACATCTTAAACGTGAAATGATATATGGCACCGCAAAACGCACCGTTTTGCCTGCACACACACACACCCATGTTGGTATGTGTGTGCTCACAATGCAAACAGTGCGATTGAGGTGCGGAAAAGCCGTGCCGCCTATCCCCTCTGGGTTCAATCTTGCAGATGACGCGTAATTGCTTACTTGTTCCATTGTACACAGTATTCCCTTCCTAATGAAGTTCCAAATCTTCCAACTATGTGCTGTGCGTGCTCGATCCCCTTTTTGAGTGCATTAATCCGGGTGGACGATCAATCAATCAATTCAGTCTGGTCTGGTCTGGTCAGTTCTGTTCTGTCGGATGCGATGCAGAGTGATGAGGCATGGGCCAGAAGTGAACATGGATTTTCACGGATATGGAAATTTTGTGTCGTGATACAGAAGTAGTCCGGTTGTTGGAGTCAATTATTGGAAAGGCTTAATGTTATTTGATCTGTCTTTTTACTTGTTCAAGCAGCTGCTGTTTGGTGGCTTTTTCAGAACGAACAAATCAGAAATTTCTAGGTTGACGTAGACTTACCAATAATCATAAAAGGCCAAAGAGGACAGTTACATAATTCAGCTGGATAATTTTCACCGGTAATTGGCTACTTGCTAAGGGCAAGGAGGGACCTATGTAGGAGCGGGTTCGGGTTATAGACCGGGCCCGATATATAAATAATTATAAAGATGGGCTATTACAAAGGTCAAGTAAGCCCAGCTTCCAAAATCCAAGTTCTGAGTTCAGCACCACTGCACCGATCCATACTTCCCCGGCGATCCTTGTCTGTCGGTGACAAGTGGTCTGTCGAACTCGAAGTCTCTAAGGAAGACATATCAGTAAGAGCTCCACTTCGGCCTCCATATAGCTTGCATGAACACATTTTCGGTAAAATCAATTTATATAGCTTGCAAGTCGAAGTCTGTGGAGTTTCTGATTCATTGAAGTGTCAGAGTTTTTGATTTTTTTCTCCTAATGTCTGGAGGATTCATGATGCTCACGTTTTGTATACCCAATTAGAACAGATGTATTGTATACTTCTACTTTTGTTTTTGTACGCCCAATTAGAATTCTTTGTAGTCAATAATAATAAATATGGATTTGTCATATTCAAAAGAGGAGCTTGAATTTTTGTAGCCAATGATAATATTTATAACACTTTTGCATATGGAAGTATAGTATTTAATTGTAGTTACTGTAATTACTTTATTGAACTTGCGTCATGCTACAATTGAAGTACTTGCATCCTCCTACTATTGTGAGTTGGTAGTTTTTCAAAAGTTTACCATTTAGTATTTATAAATTTGCTTTGCTAAAAAAAATATTTATAAATTTTGGATTTATTATTTAGGATTTTTATTTTTCGACGGCGTAATCGTCGTAATATTGATTGTCAATTTTAAATAATGTTTAGTATTTAGGTTCATTGAATTTGGAATTTTAGTTTTTCGACGGCGTAACCATCGTAATATTACTTTATAATTTTTTAATAAAGTTTAACATTCAAAATTTATAAAATTTAGAACTTATAGAATTTAGAATTTAATGTTTTAATTTATAGTAAAATTGCGAATGATATTATAATTCGTGGATTACATAAAAATAAAAATTTACATGTAAATTCAAGAAAAGAATAATAATAAAAAAATAATAATAGTAATAATGAAATGAATTGAACCGTACTACCACAAGGAAGAAGGAAAATTTTTAAATGTATCTTGTCAGAAGTTTATTTTTGTTAAAATGCCCTCCCGCGCATAAGGCTTATGCGCGGGCAGAAAATTCCTGACTTTTCTGACAAAACACAGACATACACATTATTACACATACACAAGGTTGTCCAGCTTCTCCCTGCGCAGCGTGCAAGCTTCTACGGCGTCGCTGCGCCGCCGATGAGTGCACGTTTGCGCCTTATTTTCCGGCGGATGAGCCCCATAAGTTTGCGAGCGTGCATAAGGTGTTCGGCGCTAGTAATGTCAACAAGATGCTACAGGTAAAAGTGCATATATGGAGCCTTTATATAAAGTGACAAACCCATCTTTAGACCAGACTGATGGTTCCTTTCTCAAAAGTAGAATTCTATATGCTACTGATTCCCCATTCTTTGCCTCAAAAAAAAATTGAACTTGCAGGAATTGCCAGAGCATTAGAGATGCGATGCTGTTAGTTCCATGGTATACGAAGCAAATGCCAGATTGAGGGATCCTGTTTACGGATGCGTAGGCGCCATCTCATCGTTGCAGCAACAGATTGATTTGTTGCAGACTCAGTTGGCACTGGCACGGGCCGAAGTCGTGCATATGCGTATGCGACAATTTTCCGGCGTCGCGAATTCGCACGATAATCTGAATGCATCTCCTTCCTCCGGAGGAACACATTCCGATCAGAACAAGTCCATTTTTAGCTTGGACATGATGGGGGATCAAGCTAATGTGGAAGAATCCTTCTGGTCTTAAAGTATGGTGTAGCTTGGTAGTAAGAAAAGGTTGTACTTTTGGGGATTATCTCACTTGCATCTTGGCAGGCAACTTAGCCTGACCGAGAGTGATGAATATAGTGATTGAAATCCTCCTCCTTGAGGAATATTAATACTCAAGAATCCATAATCTAATGAACACACACATCTTAACTACTCAGAAAAAGAAAACATTGAGTAGTAACCGACTCTAGAATCATACAAGATGGAGATTAAGTGGTAGGGATGGAAAGGACTGCAAGGGGTTATTGGTTGAGCATAATAATAGGCTTAAATGTGAATTACAGAGTCATAGAGTTGATCAAATATTCTACCTTTATTGTAAAGACACAAACAAAACATAATTTCTTGGCCTTAGGATACCAAATCTGGAGAAGAAGCGTATGTGGAATGAAAAAAAAATGATAAAAACAGAATTCTAGTAATGATTCAAGATCAGAAAATAGAGCAAAATCAGTACTCAGAATGGAAAATCTGTTGAACACGACAGATAAGAAACCACAATGCAAAGTTTTCATTGTGTTATAATCCTTGAATAAAGATCAAATGCAGCCTAGATGCAAGAATGGTCTATACTGAATATACTGTACTCAAAAAGTGATAGGTTTAGCCATAAATTCCGAATTCAATAAAAGAATTGAATTTCAAAATGAAACTAGAATTTGTAGCTGATCTTAGGATTACAGATCTGGGCAAGAGTGAAGGCGATGAAGAAATGTTAAATTTGAAAATTCCAGTAATCAGAAAATTGAACTGAAGAACATTGACGCAATTAAACTACAACAGCTTCAAGATCCAGTCAAGTAGATTCCAACATCCATCATCCGAAACATCAGAAACTGATTTCCTAATAAACGAAGCTAATTCACAAATCACAAGCCCTAGAGAGTTTATTAAGCTCTCTCGCCTCTAATTCTCCTAGCCAACTGGATGTCTTTCGGCATAATTGTGACTCTCTTAGCGTGAATGGCACAAAGGTTGGTGTCCTCAAACAGACCAACCAGATAAGCCTCAGCAGCCTCCTGAAGGGCCGACACAGCGGAGCTCTGGAAGCGGAGATCCGTTTTGAAATCTTGAGCAATTTCCCTCACGAGCCTCTGAAACGGTAACTTGCGGATCAACAGCTCGGTACTCTTCTGATACTTGCGGATCTCACGGAGAGCAACCGTCCCAGGGCGAAAGCGGTGAGGTTTCTTGACACCTCCCGTTGCCGGTGCAGATTTCCTAGCCGCCTTTGTCGCGAGCTGCTTCCTTGGAGCCTTACCTCCGGTGGATTTCCTGGCTGTTTGCTTGGTGCGAGCCATTGATTAGCTAAAACACGAGACAAATTCGATAACTGTATGAATTTACTTGAGAAGATATGAACAGACGGGAGACTTGTAGGAAGTTATACAAATTTGGAACACTGCACAGGGCGGGAGAGTACCAAAGTTGGGCGGAGTGTCGAATTGGGTGTGGGGAATTCTGGACCGTGGATGGCATACGAGATCAAGGGTGATCACGAGAGTCCGTGTGCGTAAGTTCCAGCCAATGATATTGCATTGATTCGTGATGGCGCGTGACATCAAAACCGTGAGATTGTTTGGCATTTCAACGGTTTAGATTTCTTTCCCGATTCCATATAATTGGGAGTTGGTATACATGAAAAATATTTTCCTGATCTCAATTAATGAGATAATTTTAGTTGTGGCATAAGATAGTATTCAGTATGATAGTTAGATATATGTACATATGAGTAATGTTGAGGTGTAAAGCCTTATATATACAGCCAAAAGTATAATTTGTACTTGTCATCACTCGTCGTCGAAATTGGTTGCACTATTGGAAAGCCCATGCGTAAGTCATAAGAGATCGAAAGCCTCATGTTTTGGTGCAGTCCTGGCGACTTCGTCCCTGGAAATTTCTAAAGCCCTATTAAGGACTACTTAACCCAAGGGGAAAGGGTTTTTAGAAATTCTTGGCGATGAAGTCGTCGGAACCGCATCGGAACATGAGGCTTTTGATCTCCTATGCATAGTCTTTCCAATGGTGCAATCAATTTCGATGTCAGGTGGTGAAAAGTATGGGGTTGTACTTTTAGCTGTACATATATCACATTAAAAAGTATTTTGTTGTTCACTTAAGCTGATTTAAAGACCAAGTCATATATGATAAATAATCATAACAACTTAACATTACAAATAGCTGAACTACTATGCCTTGTGGAACTTTTAATCCATTTGTTCATGTAAGAGCATCCCGAAGAACTCTACTGTCCGCTGCTGAACCCTCCCAACCGGGCAATAAATATACAAAATTACATTCTATATCGCATACCCCTAAAATGTTGGTAGAGATTTGACCTCTTCTTGTTCTGTATCTTGTCTGATCGTCTAATGGAACATTTACAGGTATGTATCTTCTCATCGGAGGACAAAAGAGGCTTAATCAGAGCTTTGAACAAAACAAACAACAGAGATTTACCTTTGAGGGGTTGAATGATTCTCCAACTAGAATCTGACAACAACAAAGATTAACCTAATCTGAGATTTGTGAAATATATTGACGGGAGTAAAGCGGGATCCCGGATTTGGGGAGGTATAACACGTGGGAGAGAATTTGTTGGGAGGTATAACCTGCAGGATCTCTGATTTTTTCATTGCTGAACGTGGGTGGTTCGGATGAGAGGATTTGTGGGCAAAAATGGAAAAATAAAAAATAAAAAATAAAGCGGAGATGAGCTGATTGCAATCTGATAAGGAACGACAGTTTGTAATCTGAGAAAAATGTGGGTCACCCTCATTAAATCTGAACAACCCGATAAATGTATATCTCTAAGTGAACAACTCAATCTTCTCTTTTTAGGAGATATCTGACAAATTTCTAACCTTATCTGTCATAGTGAACGCTACCTAATTATTAATATAACCGGGGTGGTTTTGAACCAACCCCGGTACAATGACTTTGTGTAATTCTTAATTTATTTTAATAATTAAGATAAAATATAAAACAATTACTAATAAATATAAAATAATTTAAATATATATAATTTATATTATAAAGATTATAAAATTGAAATATATGGTTTAAAGGTTTATAACATTTAGCCTTTAAGGTTTATAGGATAGGGTTTTAGATTTTTACGGCGGATTAATTCTAAAAAATAATATTAAATTTAGAGTTTTGGGTTTTTTAAAGTTTATAACATTTAGATTTATATGATAGAGTTTTAGATTTTTATGATGCCGAAGCCACCGTAATATTAAGTTTTGAATTTAGGATTTATAGCTTTCGGATTAATAGATATGGTTTATATTTAAATTTTTTATGTTTTAGGATTTTATATGATTTATATATTTTGTGTACAAAAATAATTAAAAGTCATATTGGTGGAGTGGTAAACTGGACAGTTACGCGCGGGGCCGGAAGGAGGGAAGTAGGCGGTGCCCGAATCAATTTCGCTAGGCAACAATAATTTTATTTTCTAAAATAAGGCCAGGGGAGAAATAAGACCCGATACACCTAATCAAACGGTTATTAATAACAAAAATTAAGTTTAAGATGAGATTAATATTAGCGCAACACCTGAACTTGTCACTCATTTACAATGCATCTTAAAGGTTCTCTGTGGCACAAGATGGGGCAAACAACATGTAAGGCTACATTTAAAAGGAGAGAAATTAGATCATATATGATGATGTTGAAGATGGTCCTAACTCTTAAGTAAGTGGTAATAGTTGTGAAATCGCGAAGCTAGTACTGGATTAAAGCCAATAAATTTGAGATCTTGGTTTACACAATGAACAGAATGAATGGATGATTTTGCGCCTATGTTCGCAAAATAGCTACCTAGTAAAATTTTACCCATTTACCTAGTAAATGAAAGAATTCTTGAATACTCGAAGAGGAGCAGGTAGACGATGGTTGAATGGAACTGTATTTCACCCAATTCTTGAATCTTTACAATTGTTTATATAGACTAGATAGCTATTCTCTACATGGTATAGTTATCCTACCATAATTACATATAATCTTTCCATGTACATTGTTTGACTGTGATTGAGATTCCATGATTTGCTCCTCATCTTCTCTTCCTTCCTTATATGTATTACCTTCCTTAACACTTCCCCTCAAGCTGATGGGTAGGTCACGGACCGTTAGCTTGTCTCGTAGCTCCAGAAAATGGGAAGCACCTAATCTTTTAGTGAAGATGTTTGCAACCTGTTCTTTAGTGGGAATGTACTTGAGCTGAATATCCTTATTCTACACTTTCTCACGGACAAAGTGATAGTCGACTTCAATGTGCTTAGTGTGAGCATGAAAGACTGAATTCGAGGCGAGAGACATGACCCCCAAGTTGTCACACCATATTACCGGAATGTGAGGTAAGACTATGTGGAGGTCTTTTAGCATCATTCGGGTCCAATATAGATCAACTGTCGTATGAGCTAGGGACCGATACTCGGCTACGGTACTTGACCAAGCTACCACATTCTGCTTCTTTGTTGTCCAGGATATCAGGTTGGTCCCTAAGTAGACACCAAAATCCGACGTAGACCGACGATTTTGTCTATCCCCTGCCCAATCAACATTACAAAATGCTTCAAGAGTAAGGTTAGTTGACGCTGATTTGGTAAATGAAAGTCTATGGCTGATAGATCCCTTGAGATAACGAAGAATGCGCTTGACTGCTTGCTAGTGACAGGAGAGAGGCTGCTGGAGAAATTGACATAGCTGATTAACTTGAAAGGCAATCTCGGGTAGAGTGAGTGTGCAATATTGAAGAGCTCCGACTGTACTCCGATAAACGGTGATCTCTGCATGTGAGAGCGAATCTCCTGTTAAATCCATGGCTCGAGTCTCTGTGGATGAGGGCGATCTTATGGGCTTGGCTCTTAGTATTTTGGTTCTTTTCAATAACTCATAGATGTAGTTGCTCAGCCGAATATGAAGTCCAGTGGTGTCTCTGGTCACATGCATCCTCAAGAAGTAGCTGAGTTCCCTATCACGAAGTTTAAACTAATCTTGGAGGAATCTGACTAGCTCAAAGCCACGTGCCACTAATCAAGCCTTATATCTTTCAATCGAGCCATCTGACTTGATTTTGATCTTGTAGGCCTATTTGTTCCGAATAATATTATGACTTGTGAGTCTGGGATAGAGAGACCAAGTGGAATTAGCAATCAATGCATCATATTCCTCCTTCATAGCAACACACCATTCCGGAGAGGACTTGGCCTGTAGATAAGTAGAGGGTTCTCGAGACATCTGCACACTTGTTAGAGCACATATAGGATACTTGGATGCAAAGTACATATGAAAGTCAGGAAAGGACTTGGGTTTGAGTGACCCAATTTGACTCAGAGTAACAGGACATGAGGAATTTTGTGGAATAATATGACTACTAAACTCTGATGACAAGGGTAGAGAGGAAATGGGACCTTCCATACCTGAAATGTCACACGACAAATCTGGATCACCTACTGTCCTAGACCCAAGCCTGATCCCGAGTCAGCAGATGGGTCAAGGCCCGAAGACATACCACCTGTTGCTTCGGAAGCATGTTCGGCTGGGGTGGTGAAGTCATCCAAGGTGCCACATGGCAAGTCTGACATGAAGGAAGACTGTGTGCCATCCGTCAGCAGCGGCACAGTAACAGATGGATCAAGGCCGGATGGCATACCACCAGTTGTGATGGGGATGATGGAGGGCACACGATCCGACACTGGAGATGACGAATGAATAACAGGTGCATCTGTCAGTATCGGTGCAACAACAGGTGGGTCAAGGCCTAACAGCATACCAACAACTACGACAGTGCTGACAGATGGTACAGGTCCTGACACTGTAGAAGATGATAACGGTGCAACATGTATAGGCGAAATATGGATACTTCAGGAAGGCAACACGATAGATGCAGACGCTCTACCTGGTGCTGTGTTAGGGGCTCTATCCGGAATACCCGAAAAACTCTCCTCACCAAAGGTGATATTTTGGGATATGTAAACACGTCTAGTGATAGGTTCATAATATTTATATCCTTTGTGTTGAATGCTATATCCCAAGAACACACATTTTTTGCTATTGTAAATAAACTTTAATGTGTTGTAAGGTCGTAACAGAGGATAACATGCACATTCAAACACTCGAAATAGTGACTAATCAGGAATGGTACCGTAGAGAAGTGAAAACAGGCTATCATGCTGAAGAACAGGTGTAGGTAATCGATTAATGATATAATTAGCCGTTAAACATAGCATCAGGCCAAAAAGTGCAATGCAGTCGTGCTTTAGACAACAAGCATAAACTCATGTCTGCTAGATGACGATGCTTACGTTCAGCGACTCCATTCTGTTGTGATGTGTGCGGACAAGATATGCGATGTAGTATGCCATGTTTGGTCAAGAAAGATTTAAATGTAGCAGACACATACTCACCACCACCATCGCTTTGAAACTTTTTAATTTTTCAAAAAAAATTGATTTTCAACTAATGCTTTAAAGTCAATAAAGCACTTAAAGATATCAGATTTATGAGTCAAAGGATATAACCATGAAAATCACGAAAAATTATCAATGAATACGACATAATATCGAAAACTAGTATTTGATGACACAGAAAAAGTCCATACATCAGAGTGAATCAAATCGAGCGAAAAAAGTGAGCAACGTTCAGATGAAGAAAATGACAACTGTTTATTTTTACCTAATTGACATACTTCACAAAAAGCTAGACAACTAGAACCTGAGACAGGTAATTTATTAGTCTGAACTAAATGACTGACTATAAGAGCAACAGAGTGACCTAATCGTTCATGCCAGTTTTTAAATGAAGTCTTCACACCAACAATGCTTGTCAAAGCACATTTAAGAGTAGAGGTGTTCGACAGGTCCACTTGATACAGCCCATTAACACTAGGTCCTTGTAGGAGTGTCTTCCCCATTTTGTTGTCCTTCACCATATAACTATATTTAGTTAGCACAAAGAAACAATTATTATCCCAACAAAAATTGTAAACGGAAAGGAGTTTAGCAAAAGCATTTGGACAGTGAAAAACAATTGAGAGAACAAGAGGATCGGATGATGTTTGCAAGTTAAGGAACCAGTATGCTGAATTTTCAGAAATTCTCCATTACCTACAGCCACCTCATTGCCCCCAGAATAATGTTCCTGCAGAGAAAGATTTGCCAAGTCATTAGTAAAATGATTATTAGCTCCAGAATCGGTAAACCACAATCCATTATCAAAGGCTGCATTGGATTGGGCTGCCATAGCCATGAGTTCGACGGGTGGATGACGCCCTTGAAAGGTATAGTCCATGCGGTTAAAACAATCGAGAGCCGTATGACTGGTGTCTCCACAAATCTGAGAAGCAAATGGGTCGATTACACTTGGCTCATTGTTGGACTGAAGGTGGTTTGGGCCAGAGGGACTTAGCCCACTCGAATTTCGAGAATTATTTGTCGGCCAAATTGAAGGAGATACTGAAGGACATGCTGGCCCATAAGTTGTATTTTGACGAGGCCCAAAACCATTCTGTCGAGACCCAAAAGTTTCATCATTCCGTCTCCAATTTCCGTCTCTCCCTCCAGCGAACTCTGCATTCTCGTAAGATCTCAGAAAACCAATGGAATTGGTAGTGAATCGGCCGGAATTGAAGCGCCCACGGCCTGAATATTTGCTTCCAGAACGTCCTCCATTCATAAACCTGCCTCTACCACCATGGTAGGAGCCGCGATGGGTTGCTCCGAGCAGATGCGAAGGTTTGCCAAATTCTTCCGTGTCTTTTGATGACCATAGCACGACGGCATCCTGATTTGGGGTGTTGGAACATTAACTAGAGCTTCATAAGTCAACAATACTCCTTCAAAATCATCCAAGGAGAGCTGAGTCAGGCGTCGGGCAAAAGAGATGTGAGGGACGAACATATGGAATGCAGTGGAGAGTCTGCCAGTGATGTAATCAATTAACTCGTTGTCGGTGACCATCTGGCCAGCAGCAGAGAGTTCAGCTCTGATCAGTTTGGCTGATTGCAGAAAAGCCGTACAAGATTGTGATCCCTGTTTGAGATTCTGGAGTCTCCATATCAGATTCAAGACTCGGGAGGCATTTTTGGGAGAGAAACGCCGTGAGAGTTTGTCCTAGATGACAAAGGCACTCGTCAGGCCATACGTTTCTGGTAAGATCTCGGCAGAGAGTGATCCATTGATCACGGTAAGGACAAACTGATCCTTGCAGCACCACTCAACAAATTCTGGATTGTCCACGTCAGGTAAGAGTTCCTGCCCATCTCCTGTTTTCTGTCCATCTTATGTTAGTTTCTGTGGTAGAGTAATATTAGGGCGGGGCAATGTGCCATCAGCTATGGACATTAAGTCATAGCTACGTAGAACAGGAATGATTTGAGACATCCGGGATAAGTAGTTGGTAGAATCTGAATTTTATGGAAATGATCTGCGAGATGTTTGGGTAAGAGAAGGCTATGAGTGAAAGAATTTTATAACTTGTTGGTTGAAGAGGATGACTTGATCTGTTGATGCAGGAATTCTGCAGATTACTTCAGGACTTTTGAATAAGTTTCACGATGACACACAAAGCAGCAGACAAGTTGAACACAACTTCACAGGTTAAGACTCAAACTGACAAAACTTCAATCGAGTTGTTGGATCTCTGAATACAACACTTATTCAGGATTGAATGAACTACGTGAGCAATGAAGACTCAGATACCATGAAAGAATTCTTGAATACTCGAAGAGGAGCAGGTCGACAATGGTTGAATGGAACTGTATTTCACACAATTCTTGAATCTTTACAATTGTTTATATAGACTAGAATGCTATCCTCTACATGGTATAGTTATCCTACCATAATTACATATAATCTTTCCATATACATTGTTTGACTGTGATTGAGATTCTATGATTTGCTCATCATCTTCTCTCCCTTCCTTATATGTATTACCTTCATTAACAGTAAATGGGTAAGTTTACCTATAAAAAAAACTAAAACAATATTGGCTAAGTTTATAATTCAATATTATATCTCAAATATGACAGAAAATTTCTCTATTATACATCGACTATAGTAATTTAACAAATACAAGAAAAAAAATATACAAAAGTTAAGCATGTGCTTTTTTTTTCCAAATTTTATACCCAATTACTCTTCAGTTCAAACTCATGGAATCTGAACGAGAACTCTCCCGCCGTATCTCTCTCCAGTGACATCTCACCGCCATTGGTACCACTGCTCTCTTCCAAATGCACCTCACGTATCTCTTCAGGATCGGCCGGAGGATCTTCTTCCGGCACGGAAGCAGCCGGCCAGGACCGTGGCCGGGCCCTAGCTCTGGCTAAATTCAGGCTTCTCTCCCACATGAACACGTGCAGCACGACAGGCACCTTGGCGTGCCGGTGGAGGGAGAGCTTCTGGCTGAGTGAAACCGTGTCGAAACACCGGATGGCACCCGTGGGAGAAACCATCCACGGCAGTACTTTCTGGTTCGAGATCCTGGAGACAACGAGAAGCCTCGAGGCCTCGGTGGCCTGCTGGTGGAAATGGGTGAGTCCCGATCGGAGGGATGGAGCGTCGCCCTCGCCGCGGAGAACGGAGGATATGTATATGAATCCCTGTTTGATCAAAGACAATGAGGCAATGTTGACGATATTAGTTAAGACTTAAGAGTGATCTTGGAATATAAATGATCAATGATTTGTAATGCAAACATGTCGCCTTGAACGTGAAGTCTAAAAATAGAGCAAGTACCTCTTCTGTTCTGCTGATGGCGAAACCAAGTTTCGTGTCAGTCTCTTTGATCTTGATCTCGATTGGGATCTCTCCTGCTAATGGGGATATCCACATTCGAACTGCTCTCACAACCCCAATGTCTACACCATGGTAATCCTCGAAACCATAGAGGCTCGTGTTTGCAATATTCGATAAATCTGATAAAGAACCGGCGTTCACAGTGGGCGACGCAGTATCTCCAGATATCTAAAAAAAACAGATAAACATTTTCTCATCCAGAAACCAATTAGCCAAGCATCACTCACTCTGTAATTGATTTGCTTACCTTGGTGAGTAGAGATTCTGTCTGTATGTTCCTCAAGAAAACAGGAGCACCAGATTCCTGTGCGGCATTGATCCAGGCGTGGGCTCTTGCAAGCGTGTCCTCTAGATCATTATAGCGTGTCCCCCCTTTATCTGAAGCTTTTGGCAAGAAAAGAATGGAGTAGAAGCTACTTGAATTAGGAATGACCAGCATCTCATGCATTCGTCTCTCCCATGGATACGATACGTATCCATCTGGAAGAGGGGACCTCTCCAGTTCATCCAACATCCGGCTGTTTCTAGAAGCTGGAGAAAATCAAGCACCACTATTAACCAACTCTCATAAAGATCAATTGGAACTTGGAATGCAAAACGTAAGACTGCGGATACATTAGATGATGAAGTCATGGTAAGCTATAATTGGAAACTCACGTTACATTTTGACTTTCGTAATGGACACTCTGAAAATCGGCCAACATCCACGAATTCAAAATTTGCGGTCTAGTGGGCAATTTGAAACCTTTATTATCTTGCAACAAAAACAAGAATCAAAAGAGAGACTTTGATCCTGTAAGCTAGATAACTTAACTGTTTCTGTTTCATAAACACATGGGAGTCTTTACTCATTACAGGTCTGAAGCAGTGATGAATTCATAAACACATTAAAACTTTAGAAATCAATGCTTTCATACATTTCAAACCAATGTGTATGTAATCCTACCAAAAATCTGTTCACAGCCCAATAATGGTTCCCCACCAATAACTCCCCCAAAAGCGTTATGTTACCATTAGCGTTCTCATTTCCCACTGGTCGATTCTCCTAAAAGCGCTAAACAAAAGTCGAAGATATTTTTTTCTTTTTCCGGGAGAGAATCATACCTTGCAAATTCAAGCACTCCCTCTCCGTCCGGTCAAAGAATCCAACGGCGTAATTCGGGTCATCAATAGCCCTCAAAACGTACTGCTTCCGCCCCAGCAGCTGGTCCCCGGGCACAATACACGCCTGCAATTCCACGAATTCGTCTTCACCGCGTCGGACCCGGACGTGCATCGATGTGTCCTTCTCCTTGTATGAAGCGTGTAGAACCTTCTGGATTCCCGATTTCCCGCTCTTGAAAGGCGATTGGAGTATCATGTTCCCGATTTTGATCTCCTCCACTATGTCCCCGGTCTGCAGCATGTCTCCCGTCCACTGATCGCTCCTCCATGTCCCTTTCAAGCACTCGATTGACAGCACAACGTTCGAGCCTCCTCCGCCTTTTGCCGGCATCGTCGGTAGAGAATTCGAATTGGAGGATGAAGCCGGCGAGTAATAGGGCGACCTGTCAATTGGCATTATACGAGTCCGATGAAGCTCTTAGCAGTCCGAACAGTTGTTTTTTAGCTATTGAGTTTGTAAAGAAGAATATTTGAGGAGTGAGGAATGGAAGGGGAAGTACCAAATACTCCTGAGGAGATTCTTCCTTCTTGAGTCATGTGAATTATAAATATATCTGCCACGTCATATGTAATGAATTTATATATGGTCGGTTTTGGGCTGGTACAATTTTTCGTGAAACTATTTATTTTCGAAATTTATTGTATTATTGAAAAGTTTATACGAGTTAAAAATTCTGACACGATTCTGACAGTTTTATCACCATTTAATTTTGTTTTATATTTTTCCTCGAAATAAGTAATCCTAAATAAGGTTTTAGAAATTTTCGGAATCATACCGGAATATCAAAATATGGAGATTTTCATCGCCAATATATAAACTTTTCAATTATCCGATCAATTTCAAAAATAAATAGTATCACACAAAGATTATTCATTTGAATGGAATAATAAACTGATCATACCAAGTAATCCCTCAATTTATATTCTACTAGTGAATAGTCCGTGGCTGAAGCCACTGGTGTGTAAAATTATCGTGCGTAAAATTACTTGTATGGGAGATGTGGTTTTGTTCGTTTTCATTTTCCTCTTTTCTTTTTTTTTCTTTTTTTTTCTTTTCCTTCCTTTCCACCAATTAGATTTGGTTTTGTCTGACATGTGTCGTTTTATGCACAATTTTTTTTGCAAAACTTAAGCTTACTTCCTTAACTTTATAATATAGATTGTTGTAAATACAATTTGCCGCAATGCGGTGAACATCCACGGAAATTATATATCGGAAGAAAAACCAGAAAGAATTTCTGCAAGAAAACGAAAATCAGGTGACCCACTTGCGGAAATTGTTTTTGGCAGTATGGGGAAATGGCCGTTTGGAATTCAATTTTTTTTTCAGCGAAGCATTCCAAACTGCCATTGTTGACTTCTATTGCTCCCATGGGAATTGGAATAAAGAAATATTTAAAGCAAGGGGAGTTCTAATTTTCTTTTCTAAAGCAAAGTTTAAACTTTTATTAATATAAATAACATCCAAAAGTAA
>JAOYMZ010040432.1:0-15292 GCA_025802335.1 Pinguicula primuliflora | reverse complement strand
CTCACTGATCATTGATATTGCAGCAAATTGGGTAAATTCAATCCAAAACTTCAGTATTTCCGGCCTTACTTTTTCAGGACTGTTTTCATCGGTTTCTTTCAGGCAAGTCCATAAAAGGGGAATCAAACAATGGAATCAATGATCAGTGAGGCAATCCTTATGTTTCTGGTCACTTTTCGGCTTATTTCCGGTCGATTTCCGTCCCCTGCCGGTCATTTTTCCCTTATCCGACACATAATCCGACCCCTACGGTCTGAAAAGAGGAAAATTTTCCGCTATTATATCCCCAATTTTCTAACTAATGTTTTAAAGCCTCCAATCAACTCCCAAGTCCTCCGTATGGCTCTCCCTTGCACCTCCCAATCATTATCGGGTTGGCCTTCATTGACACACAAACTCCTTGCCGATGAGGGGCGTGGCGGCGGACATGGCAGCAACAGCAATTGGGTTGATTCTCCAACACATCGTGGAACATCGCCTGGAGGAGAACCGATTCATTCTTGATGTGCAGTTTGCAGCTCACTGTAAATTCTCCATCTTACAAGCTCATGCTCTTCCTCTTCGACTCCAGTCCCAGAACCACCAGTTCCACCACCAGCTTTTAACATAGTAGATCTGACTCTTCCCGCACAGAAGACCATTGTATAACTCAGTTCAGCCGTCGAAATAATCGTCGTTGCCGACTGGAAGGCCATCTCCGCCATTATCCTGAATCTGATTTTCTTGACTTGTTTGAGATTAGGCCATCCCCAATCCAGCTTGCGGGTTTTCCGACGTAGGGAAATCGCAAGAGGTACGAGAGGTACGGCGGCTCTGTGATTGGGTCATCCGACGCAGGGGAATACTGGGAGCTGCGGGAGGTCCGGCGGCTCCACGAAGATACAGCGGGCGCACGTGGACCGGACCGGGCGGAGGCGGCGTGCGAGATCATGACCCATTTCTTCACAATACTTTACAATCCATCTGTGTGTAAAAGTATTTATACCCTTCTCCACTTACTTCTCAAATCAATATGCGACAAAGGACTTTGCATTTTCTCAATTAAATACCTTTTAAGACATTTCTCCAACAAATTTATGTTCATTGATACATAATAATATGAGGGCTTCTCAAACTTTCCCTAACTTGATCACCTAGGATAATTTGTTGGATATCATTGCTAGCATGATTTAGGAGTAGGAGCTTCATAAAAGTCACATTTGCATGTTGTATAACCCTTAAAGGCTATGGTAATCACTAAATATTAAGACAACATAATTTCATAGGTTAAGTACTGGGTATGTTTGAATGTGCACTGAGAAATAAATTCCTCTTAGTGGTTTTTCTAAAACTTAAAGTTAATTGCTAAGAGAGATGGGAGCTTAGTGGTCTTGAAAAGGAGATAGTTCTCCTAAGTAGAAATTGCAAACTACAGTAGCGGATTGCAACACCAAATATAAAAAAGATTCAAGAAATACACCTACGAAACAAAGTAACCTATTGATCATTCTCCGAAAAAAAGTAATGAGCATAGGTACCTTTCTCTATTCAGATCTCGTCATTAGTGCCATTTGAGTGTCTTCCAATTTATGGTCCTTTATATCACAAATTCCCCAAGTTTCTTTGTTTTTGCATCAACTCTAGGAGGGAAACATAAGTGGGGCTAAGCTCAATTTCTCTATAGATTCAAGCCTTACAAGCTACTAACTACTATTTTGTAGAGAAGTAGAGTAAGGATAATTCTAGTGTGAATGTTTAGCAACTTCATTACATTCGGAGGCTTCTCCTCCTCTTTGATAAAATTTTTCTTCCTTGGTGGTATATATTTTGGCCTTTTTGGTGGGCTTTTCCTTGGTTTATTTAGGATTTAGGCTTCTACTTGACCTCCTCAACACGAGAAACATTAGGAAAAAAAAATCAAGAACCTAGGGTCACTTACCGGTGCTATGCATTATCTTCATGTTGATCATTCTGTTTGAGGTTGAATCCTTGACTTGATCTCGAGGTTCATCATATTGGAGAGGTCTCGGTATGGCTTTTGCAAACTTTGAAAATCTCATGCAAGACCTTACAAAAGGTTCACTTTATATGGAACTTAAACACTTGAGCTCCTCCGGTGACGTTATATGTCTTATGATTTTTTTTTTGGTGGGATATATGTCTTATGATTAAAGGCTCTACTTTGGTGTCTTATCGTGCCTTTTGGTTGTGAACTCTGAACTCTTTGAATGGCTTCTATGGCCCAGGAATTGAGAACACTGATTCTTAAAAAGATTCAAATCTCTTGGACCTATGCCGGACCTGCATCATGTTGATGGAGTGCCTCAGCAATTCACTCATCAATCTAGATGGTTACTCTCCCAGTTATGGAATCTCAGAAATCGCAAAACAGAGAGCCAAAAGTTTTGCTGAAATTTTGAAGCCTAGGCTAGCAGATATCAGATATGTATACTGATGCCTGCAGTGGAAATTCTCTAGAAGCTCATGCATTTCTTCAACTTCTGGCAACTTTTGGTATCAGTTCAGATTTTGATCAGGAAAGCTTGTGCAAGTTAATACCCATGGTTTCTCGTCGTCGTCAAACAGCAGAGTTATGCCGTCATCTTGGTTTGACTGAAAAAATGCAAGGTCATCCCTGTCCATCAAATGTGTAAATACTTTCTCATCTAAGCAAAAGGACGCCAAATCCGGATTTGATCCAAGACGATTGATTAAGATTTTTAATTAGGGCTGGACTTTAGAAGATCGAGATTTGAAAATACGGGTCTTTGGAAGATTGGGAGGTCCTACCGGTCTTTCAAAGACCGACATGCGGCATTTTAAAAAATGAGGACAATTTTTGTGGCATAATATAATAACAATATAAAATTATATCATTTATATTATTTTACGAAAATTAATCACCTTATCAATTAAATTTACGAAATAAATTTAATTAAATCAATCACATTATGAGTGTGACTAATTAAATCTTAATCATATTACTAGTTATCCTATCAATGCGCAATCATTTTATCGGTTTATATTATCAGTCAAATTTAATGTGGTATGATCCACAATTATCATGCTTTTGTCAGGGTGTCACTGTCACACCAATTTCGATGGGGATAAGATGTAAATTCATATTTATTGATTAAACAGTACTTAGAAGAAAAAAAAGATTGAATTTCTGCAGAAAACAAAAGGTGTCTATTTTTGTTTGTACTGCATTGTGTACTACCATCCGAGCGTTTGTACTGCAGCGTTCTTGAATAATGAATCAGGTAGCCGATCAACGATTTATCCTGAAAAAAAAAGTAGCCTTCAACGATTTCATCACATTCTCAATTTAAGGTTTCCGATTGCTCACAAGAACAAACACACACTGCTTCTCATTTGATTAGAGAAGAAGAAAGATATCGAGAATTCATAAATTTCAACCGGTTACCTCCCTCCTCACCTACCCTCATACTGGTTTTGTTTCTGCAAGTTGTTTTCAAGATGATGCACATGACCTTTTACTGGGGAAAAACAGTCACGATCCTATTCGATTCATGGAAAACAGATTCGTGGCTCAGTTATTCTCTATCCCTATTCGCTTGCTTCCTATTCTCCCTTTTATACCAATACCTGGAGGAACTCCGGATTCGGATCAAGATCATAAACAAGCCCCGCGGAGGTGGAGGCGCCGCCGCCGCCGCCGCCTCCATCGATTCTCCTCTTCTAGTCTCCAAACAGGCAGGCCGACGGTTTCCCATATGGCGATTGGTGTCGGCCATATTTTTCGGGATCAATTCTGCGATTGGATATCTTCTGATGCTGGCGATTATGTCCTTCAACTCTGGTGTGTTCTTGGCGGTGGTTGTGGGGCTGAGCGTTGGGTATCTGATATTCAGGGTTGGGGATGTGGATCTGGTGGGTGTGGAGAATCCCTGCGCCTGCGCCTGATTGATTAGATGTATGCATCGGTGATATGTGGAATCTGTAATTGCTTCAAATTAAGTCCATCTTTGCTTCCAATGGCTTTATATGTGAAAACGAACTGGAATTAGAGGAACTGTGTTGTAAAAATAGTTGGCAGGTTGTTGGGCGTACATCGAGCCTCCAGGTCACGGCCTAATTTAGAACTAAAATATATTGAAATTTAAAAAGAATATAATAGCTCATCTTGATTTTTCAGGTTCGCGTTTCACATATGTTAAGGGGCAGTGCCATGAAAGATTCATTGGGTTCTTGTTAATGAAGCCTTTATATTAGTTTTCCCTCGGGTATGACTTTTTTTTTTTCGGGCATGACTTAAAACAACTATAGAGAGTATCTTCAAATCATTCCCCATTGTTTATTTCTGTTCCCTGTCCGGAGCAAGACAATCCCCCCCTTCCTCCTTTTTCGCTCTTACAGGAAGGAGGGGCTATCATGGCTTACAGAACATTTTTTTTAAAACAAATTTTTGGTTTTTATTTATGGCGAGAGTGATTGTACAAATTAAGCATGAAACATACAATCAATAAAACTAATCAGGAGATCAATGCTTTTTTCTATGATTGTGCTGGTTGCATCTTGTACTGATTTTCTTTTTAGAGGATTGTACTCTTAGTTCATGGTACTCGCGCAACTCATCTTGAATATTTTCCTCCTCTTCAACCTTATCAGCCCAACTGTTTCAGAAATTTTTTTCTTATGTCGAGTTGGAGTTACCATGTCGAATAATACCTAGCATACCAAAATCGTTTCTCCGCATAAGATAAAAATTGACTGTTACTGTGACACCCTTGGGCTGCCTGACTGGGCCATGTGGCATACAATATAGTTCATATTCATTAGCGATGCAATCAATTTTTGTTTTGTTTGATAAGGTATCGTAAGCCATCATCAAACATGATTATTGAGATTGTGAGTACCATCTGGCTTTGAATCTCAAATCCCTTGTTTGCTTAAGTCGTAACCGTTGACAGGTCAAAACTTGGAATCCTCATCATCGAATCAAACCTTGACACGCCACCACCAAAAACCCAAAACATAAAACAGTCTTCACACCATTCGCACCGCCAGGCGCCAGTCCAGCAGCAATCTCTCCTCATTTCTGGACACATTTACTGGGGGCTCGCTCATTGCTGTGACTGAAGATGCCATGAAGGGATCCATCTTCCTCTCAAAATCCAGTAATTGAAAACTGTTCGGTTTTGTTCAGTTGGCTTACGGCTTAAATGGTGGTCTGTATTGTTCGAGGAAAGATGGGTATTCTGATCGATCGTTAGACAATCCGTAGTGTATTGTGGATTTTGTATGGTGTTTGAGCTGTATACGCTGGTCGGTAATATGGGTTTACTCTGCAGTAGGCAACAGCATAATCGGGCTGATTCGGAAGAGATTGAACAGGTCACTTATTTTTCCAACTGGAAAATCCAATGCAATTCTTCCTCTTCTTTCTTGTTCTTCTTTTTCCCTCCTTCAGACATTACCGTAGATTTGATATATGCTGAAGTGACTTGAGTTTTCAGACTGCAGAAATTGAGAGGCGGAAAGAGCAAGAGACGAAGGCTGAGAAACATATTCAGAAACTTCTATTACTAGGTACACTTGTAACAAGTTGATTTCTGATCTTACTCCTTGTTCAACGATATGGTAGTTGTTTAATGAGCATCTTTTCCCAGTTCAACCTCTTCAAGGGAAGGCTTGCTCCATGTTTGTTAAAGTATATTATCGTTTATTTTTGCTAAGCTTATATTATCCTCATTCCTCTGTTGACAAGATTCATCTACTACTACAATTCTATTTTACATGATTACGGATCACTGAACCTCGAGCATCCTTCATGGTGCTACCTTGCCTGGTTTATGTTAAACGTCAGTATTTAGCGGTTATCAATTTTGCTGGTTGTGAATACAGTCAGATCATCATTTTATTTTCCTTTGTTTTCCTTCTCCCTGATATACATGGCTTGTGTTACCTGGGTAAGGTGCTGGAGATTCTGGGAAGTCAACCATTTTCAAGCAGGCAAGATGAGCTAGAATGTTTTCTCTTAAGATCACAAATAATTTTTTATGCTACATTTTTTTTGAAGATAACCCATGTAGATGATTTCGTTGGTTTTATGCAGATAAAGTTACTGTTTCAGAGTGGGTTCAATGATGCTGAGCTAAAAAGCTACATTCCAGTCATTCACGCCAATGTTTTTCAGACAATAAAAGTATGATTATATGGAAGGGTCTGTTGGTTATTTCCCTTTTGGACTATGCTAAATATTCATTTGCAGTTAATTCACCCGATGTTTGAATTAACGGAGCTAAGTTTAGATAATTCTGTATTTGAAGAAGAAAACTTATCTTGCTCAAATTTGTTTCCTACAGATACTTTATGATGGATCAGAGGTGTTGTCTAAAAGCTTTGTAGATTCCTCATGTTTACACGTATCTGATGAAAAGAAGGTCAGTGTCAAAATTTTCATCTATTTACCTTTTTGTGCCCTTCAGCATTTGCCTATTTTGGTCACATCATACAAGAAGTTCGTTTCCAGGATCCAAAATTGATCTTCAATCTTCTTTTCTCATCAGAAAATTGGGGAGAAACTTTCAGAAATTGATGGTAGATTGGATTATCTCTGTCTAACTGCAGCAATTACTGATGAGATCGAAACTCTCTGGCGGGATGATGCCATTCAGGTCAGTTTTTCTACATGGTCTAAACCACACTCTGATTAAGTTCCTTGAAATTTTGCAGTATAGAGCTACTTTCCAGTGAGCGTTTTTGTAATGATTTGTAGGAAGATATTCCCATGGTAATGAGCTTCAACTTCCAGATAGTTCACATTACTTTATGGAAAATTTGAAAAGGTTCTCCAATCCCGAGTATATTCCTACCAAGGTATGTGAAGGCATGAGAGATCATAGAATTTAATGTGATACGTCCTGTAAGTCTTAATGAGTTCGATGTCAGAATTAAAAGGGTTTCACGTGAACGAGGAAAGAAAGTGATGTTATCTTATTTTTGTATTGATTTTCTCGAAATATTATTTTCTCTAATTTGTGTAGCTTGTCAATACTTAATTTACTAGTGTTGAAAAATGTATTTTCTGTGCTCTCGCATGCAGGAAGATGTTCTTCATGCCAGAGTTCGGACAACTGTTGTTGTTGAAATCCAGTTCAGGCGATTCCAGATTTTCTTAACTCCACGCAGAAGATTTTTTTTGATTATCTCTTGTCATAGACATAGCCCCTCTTTTACAATTTTGGCCATGTTAACTATAGCTATCTGCACCTCACTTGTCTTGTGCCTTTTTATCTTTTTTTTCTTCCAATTTTTTGTCCTCTTTCCCTTCAATTTTAGTATACTTCATTTACCCTCAATGTGCGTTTGCATCCTTGCCAATAAAATTTGTCATTTAGACGATTTTACTCAATTTTTTTTGTTGCTTAGATGAACTTTTATGCTCCTGAGATGTGGGAGAATGCAGGTTTTAACTTCTGAAATATCTTGGATCCATAGACCTCTTATGGTACATTGCAGGGGGGCTTCTTTTGTGTCACAATAACAGAAGAAAGAGATCTACGATCTGCTTGGGAGGCATCTATTCAAAGGGGAAAGTAAATTGCAGTGGCAGAGCAATGGGGACGAGTTTGCAGAGAAGCAGCCGTTAGTCTTTCAGCAGGAGGATGAACAGCGTGAGAGAAACCACCAACATGAAGAAATTACACATGAATCTGCAGAGAAGCAGCTGCTAGCTTTTCAGCAAGAGGATGAACAGCAGGCGAAAATCCAATGTGGGGATGAGTTTGCAGAGAAACAGCCGCTGGTTTTTCAGCAGGAGGATGAACAACGTGAGAAAAAACAGCAACATGAAGAAAATACACAGGAATCTGCAGAGAAGCGGCTGCTGGCATTTCAGCAAGAGGATGATCAACACGTGAAAATTCAATGTGAGGATATTCAGACACATGAAAACGACCAGCAACATGAGAAAGCACAGAAAAATCTGAGTAAGAGCTGGGTAGAAATTGTTGAAAAGGATGAAAGAGCCATAGTTGAAGCGGACATAGATAAGATGGAGCAAGCAACAACAAATGAGGAAAACTTGAAGATGGACTATGATCTGTCGCGAGGAGGACATTTATATGTTGATATACGGATTCCAGCAGAAGAAATGCATAGCTTGACTGACATAGAAGAAAATGAGGAGCCTGACATGGATGAATGGAAAACAGACGAGCACGAAATGAAGGATAAGTGGGGTCAGTTGACAGATCTTGATCCTATGGTGGCCCCATATATCCCCAAGTTTTCTACACACTCAACTGTGGTGGAGAATCATTCTGAAACAACAGAATTCACGGCAGTTTCTACTGGTTTGGCGGATGTAGTAATGCCCGTTTTAGAAGAGGAACCTCAACATATTTCTTTGGTCTCTTCCCCCGGGGGGAGCACAGCGCAGGAGCTCAGATCATCAGCTTGATCTACCCAAAAAGGAGAAGAAAAAAAAAATCCTCACCTCTGAACCTTAATCTTCGCCGTAGTTGCCGGATAAAATATCGAGATACTATGCAGTACTCGGATGATTTTTGTGGATATGGGATGTGAATTTTTGGGGATATGGGAAGTGATTTCATGTTCTTCGACTAGGAAGCTCTCTATCTCCCTTTTGTTTCCTGCTACAGCTTCAACAGGAGAACTGGAATAATGCTCATGAGCTTCACAACTGCAAGGAGCTTATCTGCTATGAGGCTATGCAGCTTCAAGGAGGGATGTGAGTTTAAATCTAGCTTTGATTTGGATGTAAGGAAGGAAAAATCTTTGTAAATATCTTCCATTCATCAATAAAAATTCCTTTCTTAAAAAAAATGCTCCTGAGATGATTTTTTTTATGCTAGTGAGTTGATAGTTTATGTTGTTGAGATGATTTTAAAAGCCTTCACATATACTTATGTTGTTGGTTTACTCAATTGGATGGAAGGGAAATATACATTGCATGGATGAAGATGATACATGGAAAAAAAAAGGATTTCAAATGCATGGAGGAAAAATTACTTGTGGCAGTTGGAAGCAAATCAAATTCAATATTTCTGGATGAAGAGATCAGATGCTTATTATAAATATTGAGTCATTGGAGAATTTTATTCGAGAATATTTATTGTTTTAAATGTGATACCTGTTATCATACTCTTTTCTCTCCTACTATTTTTCCACAAAGAATTTGTCGAAGAGAGGTTTTAGGTAGATTGGATTGTACCATCCTAAATCGTTATGTTGGAAGGATCATGAGTTGAACATGTAGGCACATTGCACCATTGTATATTTAGTAAAATACAAATTTTGATTAAAAAAGACTAACTGTAAAAATGATCCTTTTCATTTATTTTTTTCTTACCACTCTCAGCACCTTCGTGGTATAAATTATTCATTTTTTAAGAAGTTAAATTTTTTAAAGCACAAGCGGTGGTAAAGTAATTTTATGAGTAAATTACATGATGAAGTTGTATAAATATGTTTTTTTTTAATACAAAAGAAATGACTCTATGTCATTATGATACAACTACATGGCAGGGGAGATGGTGAAAATTGAGGGGTCAATGTCTTTGCCGATCTCATTACGATCTAATAGATGTATATTGTGGAATTCCCGACGACGATGAGAGAATTCCAAAAACCCGAAAGATAAGGGCTTTTCAAATCCAACTCGTGAAGATTTTTCATCAATACTCAGGGCAGGGAAGGTACTCCAATGATAAGGGGATTGCAGATTCATGGTAGGTGGATCCATCATCCAACATAGAGACCAGAGTAACCCTCAAATTGCATGGGAGATTTGGCGGTTAAACTGAGAGCAACCTGGGTACCATTTATGCACAGTCTCCAAAATTAGTTAAAATATAAATAAAATTATAATCAAGATCCAGTGCAAAGCAGCCCAAGGCTCTGTCCCCAAGCTTCTGAGAGAAGCCTTTAATCCACATCCCAGTACTAGAGGATAGATGTCCCCACCCACCCTGCTATCCGTCCGGCTAAAGCCCCATCATAGTGTACTAGAGGGTAGATGTTCCCCAACCAAGATCCTGGATAAGTGGATTGAGAATGTGATCCTTTTCCTGACTCGTTTAAGAGAATGAACCAGCTAGTTCTTGTTTCTTCCTAATCCTAACCTAATGGCTGGCTTATAGGCTAGCTACCATCGTCATTCAGAAACATGAGATGACTCTCCTACATCATTCTCCTCCTTTTGACGCCATTTTTGGAGTTCACCCTCTCGATTATTCCGTTTGCTGCTTCTGCCATCTCTGACCTCGTTACAGCATCCTCAATTTCTGACTCTATATTCTCCATCTCTTTTGACATCAAATCAGCCTTCTGCAAAACTTCCGTCTCTCTTGCATTTATGTTTTCGATATGCACCCTGAGAGTGGCCACTTTTTCATCGGCCTGATTCTTGCATTCCTCAATCTTCTGGTTCATCAACTCAAACTCATCAGCCGACAATCTTATCTTCCTTCCAGATACAGAAGTCTTGACATGATCAGTTTCTGGAGAATTATGAATTTGGTCATCCGCCAGCTTCTCTGCAGCCTTGGCATCTTCAGCTTCCTGCAATGCAATCTCTAACTTTTCTTCGGCTTCTTTGGCCGAAACTCGGGCTGTTTCGGCTTCTTGCCTCAGTGACTCCACGACTTGCCCCACCTCTTCCGTTTCTTGTCTCTTTTTTTCAGCATCAGCTAATAATTTCTCTATATTTGATTGCATATCCTCAAAAATACTCCTGGACCTAGCTGCCTCAAGCTCCACCCTTTTGTTCCCTAATTCAGCCTGCATTTCATCAAGCTGTAATTCTGCTTCTGATGCCTTTTTATCCCACTCTAAGTTCCCCCTCTTTCCTTCCTCCAGCTGAAGCTTAAGCGAATCGACTGAAATTCGAATTGAACTTTCTTCATCAACTTCTTCTTGCAGCTCTTTGTTAGCATAATTAAGCTCTGAAACTATGTCTTGCAAGGAACTTAAGTCTGAAGCACGAACAAAATTAAGCTGTTCCTGTAATACCTTGACTGCCTCAGTCACTTCCTCGAGCTTCTGTGATAAATTATCTTCAGGCCCATATTCTTCTTTTAAACGTGTAAATTCATTATCAGCTGTTTCTTTAGCAGACTTATGCACTAACAAGTGAACCTCATTTTCTGCTACAAGTTTCAAATGGTCCTCTTCTGCACTGTGAGAATCAGACTTCACCCGATCAAGCGTTTGGCGTAGCATAATAACTTCTTCCGAGAGTTGGCTTCGTTTCTCCTGGTTCGGTATCACGGCTTGTAGAGCATCTTCTTCCTCCTGCATTGCTGCCAATTTTGCTTTCGTAGCTGCATCAAAATTTTGTCTTAGATTGGTAAGCTCCTGTTTGCTTGCAATAAGTTCTCCTGAAGAGGCCTTGTAACGTTCTCTCTCAGTATCAACATCCTCTTTCCATGCTTCAGTACCGAGCTGCGCTTTCAGGGATTTCTGCTCTTCGAGCTCTTTCGCCCTGCTTCTCGCAATTTCTGCTGCTTTTACTGCAGCTTGCTTGGATTCAGAGAGGGTTTCTAGCTTGTTTGTCAATTCTTGGAGCGTTCTAGATGCCCTCTGCAGATCCTTTAAAGCTTGAGCTTTTGCATTTTCTGCAGTTCTGAGCTGATCCTTGTAATAATCAAGTTCCCTCACATCATATGATGCTGAGTCTCTTTCTCTAGCAGTCTTTGCTGCAGACAAGTAAACGAATAAAATAACAAATTACAGTTTTTTTACCAACTGATTAATCACCGTAAAGACTGTCAAAAAGTGGTTGGGTTCTGGGGGTGACAATTGCAGTCAAAATTCATGGGTTCAAGTCCCCTCAGCAACATGAGTTTGTCACACATGACCTGCCAAGTGTGATTTAACTCTCTATCGGGGGTTGCAGGATATTGCTTTACCTAACTAGTTCCCTACATTACAAAAAAAATCACCCTAAAAACACACGACTCCTAAGCAAATTTAGGTTCATGAATGGAGACAGGACCTATTTACCGAGAAATTTTCTAGTCAGGGGCACTATGTGCCGGATAGATTGTCTTACATCCCAAATTCAAACCCTGACCGTAGGATTTTAATCCGGCGGCCAGCATTAAAACACTCATTTAACTTAAGTGATCTAATCCTGATCGTCGGCAATGGACGGCCAGGGTTAGAATTCGGAATGTAAAGCAACTTGTTCGGCACATAGTGTTCATCACAAACCAACCGCAACATAGATAGAATGTTTATACTTACTACTAAACGAGAGCTAACAATGTCACTTTTAACAATCTGACTAGAAAATTTTCCCCTATTTACACTTGCAACCTATCAGTAACCAGGAAAGTTCAATAATC
The DNA here is from genome assembly GCA_025802335.1 of Pinguicula primuliflora. Classification (NCBI taxonomy): domain Eukaryota; kingdom Viridiplantae; phylum Streptophyta; class Magnoliopsida; order Lamiales; family Lentibulariaceae; genus Pinguicula; species Pinguicula primuliflora. The sequence continues at coordinate 2,975 of JAOYMZ010040432.1, read as the reverse complement.
AACAAAAACAGAAGCTTAGCAGAGCACATCAGTAGATTCTAGTGTTTTTCCTTCCCATCAGCAAATATTATACTCATGGTCTGGTAAACACAGCAGTAGATTTTGGTCGTTCCTATTTACCTCTTCGGCCTTTGTTTTCTTGGTGACGGGCCTTGCTCTTGGCGATCCAACATCGCCAAATAAGCTCACAGCAGCTTTGACAGACTCAAAGGGTGCTCTTGGGTCGATCTCTCCCACATCTGTTTTTGGAGATGTTGAGGCATGTGGAGATTCTGGGCGTGCTGGAGAATCACCGGAAACAGGAGATCCAATGTTTCGCGGCGATCCAAAGCTATTGCGCAACGTTTTTACACTGAAATTGAACATTTCGACACTTGGAACAAACTGCACAACCCCAGTAAAATGGGTGTACATTCGTGTCAATCTTGTTCATGCGTCTGTATGTAGCTTCATCTGCCGGCGACAATCTTCCAAATAGAACGATCAACGATAGAAATAAGGTTGCCATCAGTTCGAAAGTATTCCGCAAAACTCAATAATTCAATGCATCATCAATACAATAAAAACCAACAAATTATTACCTCACTGGTCTAACCCATCAATACCCGAGCAATCACGCTGCACGCAGCACATTCAAGTTCACCCATGTAGATGGAGACTACCTAACAGTATCTGTTGGATAACAGCCAAGGGGAAAAGAACCCCCAAAACCAAAGAGAAACATAGAAGAAAGAAATCCAAAGAAATGAAATTTCCGAATAATTTGTTGTGTATCATTTTCCTCGTGGAAGACCCACGATTCCGGCTCCATTTCAGCAGTCATTCGCCGGATTTCGAGCTCTTTCATCGAAGCCTTCGAGCTACAATATGGCATTGAATGAGCTCGACCTATTGCCAACGAAATCATGAGTGAATTGCACGTCTTCACCTTCCATCATTATTATTTTTTGTCAATCTATTTTAATGATATTTTCTTACAAATAAAAAACATATGAGGAAAAATATGAAGAGCCAATTTCAATCGCACACTCCACAGAATCGGGGACTCACTACTCCTTAGGGGATTATCGAGCATTACATTGGCAACAAATTCGGACACAAGTAGAGGAACCTCGGTCTCCAAGCAACAACCCTATAACTTGATCACATGCCTATGGTTAATCTCGGATAGCACAACTATTTCATGGATGGACTGATGCACCGTAGATTTCTTTACAACCACAATCTTGCCATCAGACAAGATACCTAGATAGACAGCCCCATGTGTTCCTTGTCCAGGCACTCTACTAATGTCAATGTCATTTGTGGCCTTCAACTGTTAGTTCTTTGGCACTGAAATGCTCAGTCTTCATACGATGCTCTACACCAACTTGTTGCTGCAATAGGAGACTTTCATTTCAGTTGAAAAAACTCTTTCTATGCTGCCTAATCATCCAAAAGAATACAAAGACAAGGAGGAGACGTACTAATAGAGTTCTAACACCTAACAAAGAAATTGTAAGACAGAAGATTGTCACAGTAAGCCAAAGAACAACAAAAAACTTGTAAAATGTCAAATTTATTACCTATCACCACACTGATTAGTTTGGAGTTGTGCTGGCTGGGGCTTGCGCCTACATTGAGTTTTTCTAGCACATTCAACAATCTCTTCAACAAAACAAAAGCAAGAAAGAGTAACAATTTATTGATAGATATATAACAAATAAATCATTGATCATCATAATATGATCAACCATGAACCTTCTAGCCACCAATCCAATCAACAATGGAATATTAGTGAGCTAAAATACTTATAATTATTTTACGCTAGACAAATTATATTCATAATACATTAAGAAAAGCACAACACACTCTAAATTAATTAGAACCGAAGTGAGCTAAAAAGAAAATAACAAGTTAACATGAATCATCTTATCTAAGCACTTTCAGTTTACAGGGTTGTCTAGGCATTCTACTAATGTCAAAGTCATTTGTGGCCTTCAATAGTTAGTTCTTTGGCACTGAAATGCTTAGGCTTCATACGATGTTGTCCGTCATCTTGTTGCTGCTATATGAGACCTTCATTTCGGTTGAAAAATTTCTTTCTATGCTGCCTAATCATCCAAAATAATACTAAGACAGGGAGGAGAAGTACTAAAAGAGTTCCAACACATAGCAAAGAAATTGTAAGACAAAAGATTGTCACAGGAAGCAAAAGAACAACAAAAAACTTGTAAAATGTCAAATTTATTAACTATCACCACACTGATTAGTGTGGAGTTGTGCTGGCTGGGGCTTGCGCCTACAATGAAGTTTTCCAGCACATTCAACAATCTCTGCAACAAAACAAAAGCAAGAAAGAGTAACAATTTATTGATAGACATATAACAAATAAATCATTGATCATCATAATATGATCAACCATGACCCTTCTAGCCACCAATCCAATCCAGAATGGAATAGTAGTGAGTTAAAATGCTTATAATTATTTTAGGCTAGACAAATTATATCCATAATACATTAAGAAAAGCACAACACACTCTAAATTAATTAGAACCGAAGTGACCTAAAAAGAAAATAACAAGTTAACATGAAACATCTTATCTAAGCACCTCAGTTTACAGGGTTGACCATGTTGCATCTTTGGTCCCGCAAAATTCGAAATAGCATTTTTAGTCTCAAGCATTTCATATATATTTGCAATGTTAGTCTTATAAGCTAAAAATACCAATCTTGATCACATAGGTTTCAGATTTTTCAAAGAGTTGCAATTTGGTCCCAATGTTCAATTACTTTTATAATTAAAAATCAGAATTAACAAATAAAAATTTAAGTTAAACAACGAGTTTCAAATAAAATTGTCAGAGAAAAAAATTATAATATTTAATCTTTTTAGCCAGTATTATTAGTGAAAAATAATAAAATAACTATAAAAATAAATTATAAAATATATTTTGTAATTAAAGATGGCAATATGTCACCTCAACCCCATATAT
>JAOYMZ010040421.1:0-15293 GCA_025802335.1 Pinguicula primuliflora | reverse complement strand
GATTGAGAACACTTTTTCATCAGGAAAATTATCCAGAATTGAAACTGGTTCTGGTTCTGCATTGTTGCCTTCTTCAATTATGGATAAGTGGTCAGCTACCACATTTTCTAGGCCCTTTTTATCTTTGATTTTCATGTCAAATATTTGCAAAAGAAGTACCCATCTTGTTGGTGGTAGATCGTCCAGATCTGGCAATAGGAAAGAGAGATAGTCAGTAACACAGAATATTCAGTGATATACAAAATCATAGACGAAATGTAATATGATATCCTATATCAATCGAAGTGCAGAAGCGTGCAGAAGCAACATCCGGTGAGTAGAATGCTGGGAAAGTAACTGGCCATCAGTAATGGCTCGGTCAACATCGTTGACTGCGTCGAAAACCGGAAACTGAACGGTTCAAATGAGAGAGAATGTAGCAAGGATCAAGGATCCAGCGATAGAATCGGATAAAGATCCGTAAAGCGTGAAATCACGATCAACAGACCGGAAGAACTGGGTTTCACAGTGAGATACAGAGCGCCGCAAGGGGTGAGAGAGTGAAAGAGTGAAAAGTGAGTAAAAAAATGTTAAGTATCGATTATATACTCGAGCCCAGAAGGTTCGACAGTGGACGAGGGAAATGGGCTGAAACGACGAGTCCAACAATCAAACTGTATCGATATAAACAGGTATGAAGTGTGATGGGCCGCTCCAACTGGCCCAGGAACAGGTAAGTAACTGGTCCAGGACGAAAATAAAGGATAAAGGGGAACAAATGGATAATGGGCCGAACTGAGGAAAGGGCGCAAGACCCATAATCAAATATCCAATCGAAGAACCAATATCTGAGGTTTCCGAGGTCAACAGAGGTATATTCCGAGAATGTGCATTTCAATCTCCAAGTTACGCTAAGCGTTACCCGGTTGACAATTCAATTAGGGTCATCATGAACTCGAAGGTTTAGACCCTATTAATTATTTACATCATCCGGCAACTGTTTCGGGACGTGAATGTGAGTGAGGTGCACAAAACATAGAATAGTGCATTGTGGGTGCAATTGTGCAATATAATAGAATAGAGACAGAAATACTCCCTCATGGGCCATGGGACAGAATACATGAGTTGGATTTAGAGCACACTTCCAACAGATCGGTTCATAATAGTGAAATCATTCTCTTCTAGAGGTCATATAGAAAGTAGCTCCCGAATCGAAGAGCCACATATCAACAAATTTATATTTGCTTTCATTTGTCGCCGCCGCCTCACAACATAGGGCCACTCCTTCACCTGAATTATTTGCAACATTTCCTTGAGGAGTGAAATTCTTTGAATTCCAGCAATCTTTCTTGAAGTGATCAATTTTCCAAAACCGTAGCACTTCAAACTCTTCTTACTTTTAAATTTGCCTCTACCTTGGTTCTGACTCCCACTTGAGCCATGGTCCGTTGATCTACCTCGTATTACCGCTAAGGTTTCTGCTTGCTGTGAAGTTACCAACCTATTTTTCCTATTTTTGAACCGATTTTCTTCTTCAAGAACTGCGACAGCAATATCGTTAAGGACTAGATGATCCGTATGGATATTGTTGGTCAGGTTCATGATAAGTTGATCATTTCACATTTATTGCTCTCCCCTTTTTGTCCTTTCTTGCAGTCAACTTTTGTTGCCCACATCATTGAATGTTCAAGGGAGAAGTTTGTTGTCTGCAAGAAGTTAAACTGATGCTATCGCACTCTGTTTAGGAGAGGCATTGTTGAGTTTGCATTGTTGAGTTTGAACTAGTAAAGAAGTAGTTGCCTAACCATATTTTCATGTTTGTTTAAATTCCCTATTTTTCTAGTTTTTTGTTGGCTGTTATGTAGAAGACTTATTCTTCCTTCAGGCTATTTAGATTTTAGCTTTTGTCTCATGTGTTTTTACCTCTAAACAAACAAATTCTCCATTGTCACTATAAAATAAACAAGTTTTTGAATTTACAATAAATAACTTGATTTTCGTGGAGTACCCAAATCGTTTGCAAACTCAAAATACACATTGCAATAGTGTCCTTCAAAGATCACAGACAAAATCTCCACTCGCCTCTATATCTGTATCTGTCTCAATTTCATCAAGATCCATGCTTCCTTCTGACCAATTTCCATCCATTTTGGGTCCCTCACCTGGGTTTCGTGCCTCTTGTATGATCCTCATTGCTTCACCCATGCTCTGAGAATTGTAATGGTCAACATCGCTCGTCGTTGTCAGACTAGCTTCCTCACCTTCCATGTATTCAACAGGTAGGTTCTTTAGGAACCACGGGTGCTTTTTTATCTCCGGTATCGTTATTCTCTATAGAGATTAAAACTCATATCTATCATGTCATGCCAGATATACTTTGAATGGATGAACGTGGAACATAAAGCCGTCTTGTTGTTTGTGTACCTTTTCTGGGTCCGCAACAAATATCCGAGATAAGAGATGTTTGCATTCCTTTGAAACTCGAACATAGTCTGGAATGGAATAGTGGACGCTCAGAATTCTCTGCATCCAACCAAGAATGTTGGGTTCATAAAGAGTAAACAAGAAGAAGGGGAAATGATACATTGTACCAATTGCATGAATGCACCCAGACACATCATTTGTGAGTGAGACTCATGACACACCAACATGAGAGATCTCAAATCATTCATGTATGTGCGGACTTGTGCGATGTATCAAAACTGAGTGATGCTACAAGGTACCTACTTTATATATCCTTTTATATATATAAATGATCTGTCAGCATTGAATGTTGAAAAATTAGGTTAAATATTTTCACTCAATTAAATTAAATGGGTGTAAAAATGAGGTCATTTATATCATCATTCATCAAAAGTTAACAAAGGACGTCAAGTCAACAATGTAACTCACATTTATTGTTTTCTTGAAATTTCTCGGGTCGTCCGGATCTTCAAACGGGTAACCGCCAACCAACATGACGTAGAGTGTAACCCCGCAGGACCAGACATCTGCTACCTACGAAATAGAAAACATCTATATTACATCACAACACAAGCAATTCTTGTGTGACGAATCCATGAGAATATTTTCACGTACCTTTCCATCGTATTCTTTTCTGGATAATACTTCCGGAGCAATATAGGCCGGCGTTCCAACTGTAGACTTGGGTTGAGAGTGTAGAACGGATGACTGGATTGTTTAGATCAAAATAGTCAATCAAGGGGGCGGCGTCTAGATTATTATTATCACAAAATATCCACGCTAACGGTAAGATATTGATATGCAGATTCGAATCTGCGTGCGTGCGTGCGTGTCCTGTTCGAGAAGGCAGCCATCTAATCCACTTGGATTAGTCAAATACCATCTAAATATCCACTTAGCCACCTAAACCGCATCTAGTTCGTCTTAGCGCTACGCGGATCCTGATCAAGGACTACATTTATTAAACACTGGTGCGTGGTAACCAAAATAAGAAGTAAAAGGGACCTTAGAATAACCAAAATCGCATATCTTGAGGCGCGGTGCTGGACTTCCGTCGAGCAATGTGTTTTCCAGTTTGAGATCTCTGTGGCATATTTGCTGCATTTTAAGAAAAATAATAATAACAATACAATTGAATGAGGTTTAGAGTTATAAACAATGTTTGCTTTGCTCTGGTAATTACCATGGAATGGCAGTAACTGACCCCTGAAATCAGTTGTTGAAAGAAAAACCTGGCCTGGAGAAAAAAAAAATCAAGCACACGCAGACAAACTGTTTGTTAAAACTATCCCAATGGTACATTTAAGAATGAGGCAGGGAGTGGTGATAGTGGTGTCTATATCATTTTTCCTCGACACTATATAACATGTAACCTCATCCTCGCTGAATCTTCCAGCACTGCATATTCGTTCAAAAAGCTCCCCTCCTGATGCGTATTCCATTACTATAGCTAGATGAGTTGGGGTAAGCAGAACCTGGAAGAATGCACTATTTCTTCAACAAAAATTGTTCAAAATTCAAATATATTTTTTTATCTGTATTTTAGGTAATAACAAGATTTGAACCTTAACCTCATACAACCAAACACACTGACACCGTCAATGCCATCTTAGTTCAAAATTCAAATACATTATAGGTGTTGATGCAACAACACAACCTTCCAAGGTGGAAATGCTAACATCTCAATTTCTTCAGAAATCGGGTAGTGTAGTGTAGTGTTTCATTGCAAAATCAATACACACCTCCTTAAATCTGACAATGTTTGGATGCTTCAAGGATCTGTGGTTCATGATTTCCCTCTGAACATGTTCGTCAATCTGCAAAATTTGAAAGAAAACAGAGGCAAACGTCTTCTTCTAAGGTTCAGAGCAGAATCTCAACTCTGCGTGAGTAAAAGGCAAATACACTTCTCACCTTCTTTCCCCTCTCGATGTATTTAACAGCGAACAGCTCATCAGTAGATGTATCTTTCGCAAGCTTGGCCACGCCGAAATTCCCAGACCCCAAATCCTTCAAAATCTCATATCTTTCCATCTTCTTCACAGCATGAAGAAGATGGGAATAAAACCAGAAGGAAGGCGGTATCCACAAAAGAGCTCGACCACTTTATTCACATTAAAGAGCAATAATTGAACAAGTGACAAGTGGGAAATGGCAGAGGCGTCTGAAACATCGAGGAGTGTCGGATAACGATGTCGTGCTTCATCAACCAATTGACATCTTCATAATATTTCGTTAGGTAGGTTCGTGATGATATACATACATACGCAGAACCTCATCAATTTTGTCGGAAGGGAAGGTACGTACGTGGCGTATGATTATTGGCTACAACATCATGACACACACTATTGAAAGCGGACTTCAAGCTAATGAAATTGTGTACGTTACGGATGGCATTAGCGGGCAGGGCCGATTGCTTCCAGAAATTTTTCAATGTCTGATCTTAGGTGATTGATTAGGTGTCGAATGGGGGGGGAAAATGGCCGGGAAATGGCCGGAAATCGAGCGGAAATTTCTGGCCGGAGAAGAAGAAACGTAAGTGAGTACAATGGTGATGGAAAACCGATCCAAAAACGAGTTGCCATTGCCAATCGTGTTTTTTTTATCATGGTCAGCCACTGTTGTCTCCATCAAGGAAGAGCAGGAGAAAACAGCCCGATCGGTGCCGGAAAACGAGCGACAATTGCTCGGAAAATCTTCGTAAATATTTCTTCTTCTCCGGCCAGAAGTTTCCGCTCGATTTCCGGCCATTTCCCGGTCATTTTCCCCCGTCCGACACCTAATCCGGCACCTAAGGTCAGGCACTGGAAAATTTCTGAATCTTTCTTCTCCTACATCACAAATGGTCGTGAGTCACGGTGGAGAACCCAAAATCTCGGGAAATCGTCCTTCCTGGAGAAGATGTACAGAACTTCTTATCTCGGCAATTAACACAGTTTGTTCAGCCCCAGAATGATGTCAAACCGAAGGAAAACGATGAGGCATCCATCATCATTGAAATGAAGTTGGACGAGAACAATTACGTTCAATGGGCTAGAATGATGGAGCTTGCAATCAGCAAGGGTCGCCTGAAATTCATTACTGGTGACGCCAAGGAACCCGCAAAGAGAAATCCAGGATATCTAACATGGAGGCAACATGATACTCGGTTTTTTCAATGGATTATGAGATCAATTGAGAGGAGACTAGTGAACCAGTTCATCTATTATCCTAAGTCCTTTGAATTATGGAAGATCCTCAACCGGACTTTCAATTCCAGCGAAGATAGCTTACAAATCTTCGATCTCATCACAAAAGCCGATTGAAATATTCATGGATATATGTAATTGGAGTATTATTACTCCTCGTGTAACTCTCTATGGACGAAAATTGACTGTCGCCGACCAAACCCTATGCAATGTATCGCAGACATCAACACACACAACCGAATCCAATTGGAGCATCGGTTATTCAAGTGCCTGGCGGGACTCAGTACAGAGTATGTAGCAACAACAAGGGACATTCTGAAGGAAAATCCGTTGTTCTCAGTCGAAGTCGCCAATGCGATGGTTCAACAGGAAGCCACGTATCGTCAAATATGGAAATCATGCTTCGACAGGTCAAACCCGCCATCATTGGGCGGTATTGGTGCAGGATTAGCGGCTTACGGGCCGGGGACAGAAAGGGGCCGAGAAACGAAAGTACTCGAAAATTCGTCACAGTAGTTGGAACCCGACATCCCTTTTGTGACTACTGCCAGATTGTCGGACATTGGAAGAAAGATTGCTTCAAGCTAAATGGTTTACACGTGGTCCAATCGTTGTGGCAGAAGGGGCGGCTGAGCAAATTATGGATGGCACGGCGGCCATGCCGCCATTTCTGACGGCCACCCGTGAACACTGAAGGTGAATTTGTCCGAGGACGTCATGGTGACAAACCTAAGGCACGAGATGCGAATTCATGAGACCGAGACCCGCCTACATGACAACCTGGTTGCAAAAAATTAAGGACCGGGTATTTATAGTAAGAGATGATCAGACGTGAAATTACCGAAATATCCCTCGTATATTCGACCTACTACGTATTTCTCTGAAAGGTGTTTTGGTCCTTCTGAGGATTTTGTGGAATTTGGGCCGATTTTAAGCAAATTTGGGCCGATTTTGAGCAGATCTAGGCCAAATTTGGAGGCTACATCAGATAGTGGGACACAGGATTTATATTCTGCTTGGCCTGATTGTTTACATGTGCATAAGTTTAATTTTCCTGCAGCCCATATCGTGAAACAACCAAGTCTTGCGATGAAAAATGAGTATATTTTTTACTGCAGAGCCACTGACCTATCTGATATTGTTGAAATACAGGAAACTCACAAGAACGGCCCCGTATACGGGGCCATGTACGAACGATGCATGTTCCTAACCTAACAGTAGTTTTTTTCAATTTCTCTCCTGGGGTGTTCTTCATCCGATCCTGAAACCATCGATGGAAGAGAGTGGGATGTCACATATGAGGGATATTGAGAACGTGCCTGATTGTACGGATGAGCTGATCAAGACGTTTGGGTCTGGAGTTTTTTTGCAGACGACTCCCACGAAAAATACGACGATCTATCAATTAAGGAAAGGCAGCTCAATGCCTTGCCACAACCATCTCATGATTTTCATCCTACTACTCCACAGCCTATTCTGACGAGTCACGGGACTACATTTCCCGATTCCAGAGCTAATTCCTCGGTTGAAAATAAGAAGATAGTGGATGAACTCTAGAATGTCATGACGTTTTTGATGGGGTGTAGGGACAAACTTAAAAAATAAATCGACGCAACTGTTAAGTTTTATCACGAGGACAGTGTAGTGAAAGAAAGGAAAATTGAAGAGTTGCGGAACAGGATTCGGAGTCTGAAATGTCTTGGAACCAAGCCCGTCGATGACCTGGTTAACATGAATGTCGCCTCTACGGAGCCAGTCGCCTATGTGGAGCCAGGCGACACCTCTGCGAAGCCAGTCGCCTATGTGAACCCAGTCGCCGCCTCAAACCAGTTGCCTCCTCTAAATCAGGCGACTCCTCTAAACCAGGCACCTCCTCTAAACCAGGCGCCTCCTCTAAATCAAGCATCTCCTCTATGGAACCATCTGGTGTCGAAAATGATCATTCGTGCACGTACATATAGGGCAACCATACACGGTGGTTGGAAGGCACGGATGTGCCACCTGATCCTCTACATACGGAAGACTTATACGGTGGAGATGTTAAGTCTACGTCTGCACCGATCGTAAATGAAGAAACTGGTGAAGAACAAAAAGCGGTATGAAGTAATAAGAGGAAACAGGGATCATCGAAACACCAACATTTGATATTTTCACGGCCTAAAACTAAGAGGACGAAGGCACTTTACAATCCAGATGCCTACACAAGTGCGGAAAATGAATTCAATTAACGTCTAGAATGTCTAAAACGTTGGATGGATACTAGTGATGAAGCACGTTGTCTGAAAGACATTCGTGGTGATTTTATGGACCTGGATTCAAAATTCTTCAGAAACCTTATGGCAAGAGATTCCTGGCTAGGGAATAATGTAAGTATTTATTCCGATGGTTTTGCTCTAGTCATGTATATAACCATTAGTTGTATCATACATACTAATGGTGGCTGTAGTGTGTCAGGTTTGGAGGGACAGAAACCGTGTCAAATTCAATGGTGAAAGCTCAAAGAACACGGTTGAAACCATAAAAGTCAAAGTGTGGTACTGGCTGGAAGCACATTGCAAAACTCCTACAACGGCACACATATCAGATTGGTTGCACACCCCGATTAACACTGAGTTTAAGTTTAGTCTTGAGATCAGACATATAATATGTAGATGCGATAGACTTTGTAGTGTGGAGATGGCTCAAAGCTAGCATCCTGTTGTACTTGTAAATTTCGGGTTATATATAGAATCACTCAATTACCAAAAAAATATTATCCCAAAGAAAAGCAGGAGCACTACTGTACACTGTCCAGGGATCATAAATGCAAAAGGGGAACACAAGATCAATTATGTGGCAACCATTATCACTGTAATTGAATTCAAGTAGCTTTACTTGTGAGTTGTATAACTTCCAATATAAAGATATATAGTTCGATAACTTTAACTATAAAAAAACTATTAACACGGCAAGGAAACAAAACCAACTTGAAATAAAATTTTAAAAATAATGTGCAAACGGTGCTTAATAATTAGAGTATGAATTGCCAAAAAGATTTCAATTAATATGATAATATTATAATTTTTTTATAGGTAAATTTATTGAAACCTGCTCATGAAAGCTTGGTTGGATATTGCTTGGAGTTGGTCGCTCGAAAATTTGTGTATCTGCCATAGAATAGCACCCTATTTTTTAAAATGCAACGCACTGGTCTTCCAAAGATCGGTGGAGGCACCGGTCTTTCAAAGACCGGTATACAAACATATCGTTCTTCCAGACACCGGTAATAATTAAGAAGTCATTAAGATTCTTAATATCAAATTAGCACCCACCAGTCTTCTGGACACCGGTATCTCCATCTTCTTCAGCTCATCTTCATCTTCGATTTGTTGCGGTTCAATTGATGAATCCTCATGTTCTTCTCCATTGGCTCCTCTTCTTCACTAATGGAGAAGAACATGAGGATTTATAAAACCGACAAAGACAAATTAGTCAATTTTTCAAGCCCAGAGAAAAAGGGAAGAAAAAGTTCTATCTCCAATGCCCTAAAATTGAGAGCAAATCAAAATCACGATTGAGGACTACCTCCCATATTGAAGAAAGCGATGAGAGACTTTCTAAAGGACCGATTTTTCCAGTTTTCTCCGAAAATTTTCGACGGCTGGGTCCTTGATCTTGACCCGCGTTTGTTGGGGAAGTATCTCAAGAGGGATGGTGTTATTCTCCAGATAACTGAGGTATCATGCTGATGCTTCGACTTCTGGTTGATTTTTTTTTGATGTATGGGAGTCTAAATTGATTGTATATGTAAAGGTCGAAGCTTACGGGCGAAATGACTCTGCTTGCCATGGTTGATTGTATATGTAATGGAAGAATTGCTGACCACTTTTTGGAAAAAAGAATGATGCTTTTACAGAGAACAGGGTTTGAATTAGCAAGCTGTGTTGATACTTTAAAATTTGCATTCTTCTTTTGAATCCTGAATAAAAGACGATCTGTAGCAAGTATTGGTTGTAAGCAAATCCTATTTTTTTTTTGGAAGAACCAGATGGTGGTGCCCAAAAATCGGCCAATGGATCAGCAATGCATGTGGATAATGCTACGAAGATGAAGATGAACTGAAGAAGATGGAGATATCGGTCTCCAGAAGACCAGTTGGTGCTAATTTGATATTAAGAATCTTAATGACTTCTTAATTATTACCGGTGTCTGGAATACCGGTATGTTTATATACCGGTCTTTGGAAGATCGGTGCCTCCCACCTGTCTTTGGAAGACCGGTGCGTGCCATTTTCAAAAATATGGTGCTATTTTATGGCACATACACAAATTTTCCTTGGTCCCAAGTCTACCTTCGTGAAATAGCATATTTTGAATATTATAACAAATAACAGACTATGTATCTAAATGTCCTTCTAGGGACAGGGACGTATAGTGAGAAACTCACTGTATAGTATATAGTATAGATGGGACGATGAAATTGATACAGCAGAAAATTGTGTGTTTAATACTTTTGCACGAGTCCACTAACACGTCCGAAACAATGTCCTTTGAATGCAGTGAATTTCTCACCTTTTCCCTAAATGCCATCTTTCTAAAGAGCTTGTTATATTCCTAACAAGCCCAGCCACAATATATCTCAAAAATTGATTTTTGGCTAAATCAAATGAGTGTACAGAGCGTTTGAATAGAGTTGTAGTGCTATCAAGAAGACTGGCATATATACTGTCCAATTCTCTTCCGGAACAGCAGCCAAGGGTAACCCGATTTGCAATCTCTGCGAGGTCCCCATGTTTCTTGTGCATGTCTCTATCTATTTACTGATCTGGGTTTCTCGTGCTTGGCTTGATTCTCGTTTTCAACTGTATCAAATTGGAGATCATCATGGACTCGTGTAACCTTGATGAAGTGGGGTATTGTAATGAAGTTCCGAAGCGATCAGTCCTGATCGTCAGCGCCGGGAAAGATGAGTTGCAGGTCTTCATTGTCTCTGTACACTTGCACCAGAGCGGCTGCCTTGTAAGCAAATAGACCCACCATAGCCGGTACAAGCTGTTGAATGAGATAAAAGGAACCAACGAGAATGAAAATATAGAATTATGTGGGTGGTCATCGGATTGGCCTAGATCACTTCATCATTAATGTTCATATACATTAAGGATCGAATTGATTTAGGCCATCGGATACGGCCACAAACATAAGTATGAACGTAAGAAAACTCGGTTTGTACATAACAGTCTGGAGCTGAAAAACATTAATTGCATAGATAGTCGGATTTACCTCAAAATTGAAAATGCCGTTGCCAACATGCTGGGAGATTTCCCACAGACCATATATTGCAGCAGGAATTACGAGTCTCGGAGATGACAGGGCAATGCTACTACCCTTCACTGTTTTCTCGAATAAATCTTGAAGATCCTCGCTTCTTATCCCGATTCTAGTAAAACACGAGCATTAGCTAAAACTGAAGAGGATTTAAATTCAAAGAAGTAGATATAACCACCCGGGGATGAAGATGTAACTACTTTTTCCCCTTCCTTTTGGTGAAAACTTCAGGTATCGACTCTCTTGACATGTTGTCCGCGTGTCCACACAGCAGTTGGAAGTACAAGCAACTGGAGGAATAAAATTACCAGGTACTAAAATCGAAAAGGACATGCTTCAGGGAAAAAGTTTGAACTAAGAAAGGTTCAAATCTAACCTGAAAAAAACTCCTGTTGCGTAGCTCACAGCAGCCTAACAATGAAGAAGGAGAAAGTCAAGTTCATGAATCTCTCTTTGTAATAAGATGAAGCATCAGATAACAACCATCACTAATTGTGTAAACTAATAACAACCATCAGATAATTGTGTTGACAATTAATAAATATGATATACAGAATATTAAATCTAATCCAATGTTTGATGTTACTTTGCACAAATTTTGTACGCATTCCGCTTTCCCCAGCTCACCTGGGTGGATAAAGCTATAACACAGTATCCAGTACAAGCAGTTCCAATGCCCACAGTCAAAAAGAGCAGCTCTCTCTTCAACTGCACATAGAAAACCGAAAAAGACACTGAAATCTTATCGTGATCTTAATCCGAAAAAAGAAGAATTTCACGTGAGCATTTGATATCTGCCAGAAACAACAATTTCATTACAAATGCACTAGGTTCTCCTGGTTTGGGACTTATAAACTCACATGGTAATGATGAAGATGGCTCGAACAATTTAAAGAGTAAAACCAGCAGATATTTAAAAGCTATCGAAGTTTTCAAACTCAGAATCATTAGCAATAACTTTGAGTTTTGGACTTCTTACAGCTTCGTATCTGAGAAAGTTCAGCCGCCTCCTCTTATCTCTATCATCTCGTACTTCCTTTAGAAGCAGCAACAGAAGCAGCAGTGATATCAGAACATTAGCAAAACCATCTTATTCAGAGAAAAATAAAGAACTTTGAATATTTCGAATCCTCCCCTTCTATATAACTCGGTTGCTTCAATTATCTGTTCACCATAAATGAAATAATGATGTTAGGTTTACAACCTTTGATGTCATTTTCTTGTTCATCGGCGCGTTCTGATCATCACCCAATAACCACTCGCTAGTCCTTTTCAGTTTTAGAAAACCACCGTCATTTTCCTGGTCAAGTAACCAGAACTTGCGAAAATGAATAAGAAGCTCACACGCAGAGATCACAAACGCAAGTAGACTACAACAAAAACATTTAACTGACAAAAGAAAGAGATGCTAACTTTACCTCATCCAATATCTCCAAGTCCCTAAATTTCTCATTCCCATCAATCTTATCAAATTCTTCTGAATCTTTAGAATTTGAATTGACACCCCTGAGCCAAATCCCATCGGATATCTTCGCTACAAAATCCCCACTGATTTCCCTTTCTCTCAAGAATGTTCTCAAAGCTTCATCAACCTCGTAATCATTCACTAAAATTACAGAAACCCAGATGACATAGAAAAAGGTTCGTCACCCGGAGCCAACATAATTTTGGGGAAAAAAACACGACACGAAAAGGATGAGTTCTGAATGTGCATTACCCGTAGAAGATGAGGATTTTAGGGTAGAGAATATAGCTGCTGGCCTTCTCGGCTGGAATCGATGTCCGCAATGGAGAAGCTGGTATTTTGGTAGAAGCCCAGTTGCTGAAAGGGAATTCATCTTCTCCAACTCTCCTGTTCAAAATTCCGTTTGCTGGTATAAGATAGGGTCATGGGTCGTGCCTGAGCAGACGACTTCGACAATCCAGTGACTGGAATATTGAAAAGGAAAACTCTATTTGTATTAAATCGAAAATTCGATCGATTTAAGATTTAAAAAAAACGATTTTATGGTTGATCTGCTATGCTTAGTACGAGACAAAATTGTCATTTCTCCTATTTTCAATTTAAATTCAATCGGAATTTCGGTAAGTGTAGCAGCGTCCTATTGAAAATGACGGATTCGCCCCATCAGAGTTTTTTCACCACAGGAAAAACGTCCAAATATTTCAACGTTGTCTTCGAAAACTTAGATATTTACTTTTCCCACCTCGTGCACGCATTTCACTTTACATCAGCCAGTAATCAAGTCAGCTTGGTCTGGTGGCAATTAGGTGAACTCCTGAATAAGAGATCTTGAGTTCAAGCTTCAGCAAAAGCGCTTGGTCATGCCTAATCCATAAGAGTCTTTGGCCTGGGGGCAGGCCCCCTTGATTAGTCGGGAGTGTAAAAAGCTCTCGGATACTGGGAAGGAGCGAGAGTATTTCTCCCAACTTACCTACCTAAAAAAACTTTACATAAGCCAGCCAAACTATTTCCTCACCTCACCTTACACAACTTTTATGGAAAATTTTCGAATGTGTCCTGTAAATTTATCTGACTTGCTAAAATGTTTTGCCGCGCGGATAGCTTCCGTGCAGTAGGGGCTCGCGCGGATGGCATCCGCGCAGATGCTAATTCGCACGGGTGACTTCAGCGTGACATCCATTATACGTCATTAAGGAAGTCACGCTGAAGCTATCCGCGTGGATGCCATCTACGCAGGCTTTTTGTTGCCCGCTGTGGTGAATGGCGGGAAATCTCGTAAGGGTCGTGTGGATGGCTTCCGCACGGCCTCTACTATATATAGTGTCCTCCCCCTTCGTTTTTCAACACCACAAATCAAATAGCACATCTCTAATTGGCAAGGAAGAGCCAATTCCACAACAGCGAATCGATTAAAGCTACAACAAAGTTTTTTAAGATTAAGGTAATTTTATTACATTGTTAAATTTGTTAGTTACGAGAATATTAATTATAAATATTAAATTTATGCATTGTTCTTATTATTACAATATATTTTGTAGATATCAATATGAGTTACAGTGAGGATGAGAGCCAGCATCCCGAACTGTATCGCCCAGATTCTCAGGAAGTTATTGGAGATCTGGAGGATTACAGAAGTTCACGTATTTTGAGAGGTATCATTGATATGGATGTAATAGTAATTTGCAGGCATCCTGATAAACAGCTTCGTGAACTTGATTTGTCTGATCGGATTATTTCATATATTGTTAATGCTGGGTTTTGGGGGGTATATCAGAGTTGTCCAATAAAGACAGATTGGCATTTTGTGACGGCTCTGATTGATCGATGGCATCCTCGCACTCACACATTTTGGATGTCATTCGGGAAGTGTACCATCACGCTGCAGGATGTTTCTATAATATGGGAACTCCCACTTAATGGCCTATCAGTTTCTGGCCTGCAAGGTACTGCTGTGCCATGGCATTTACCTTGTATCCAGCAACATATGGAGCAGTTCTACGGCATTACTGTTGGTCCGATGGATATTTCTGAAGGTATGCTAAAGGCTACCATGTTAGGAAATCATTTTAAATTAATACAGATAGATGAAAATAGTGATGAATTAGATGTACAGTATTATGCCCGGACCATCCTAGCCCTGATTTTGGGTGAGCTTATGTTTCTTGATCGTAGCGGATATAGCATACATTTTGATTTGTTAATGTACATAGCAGATTTGGCGACGATGCCCATGTACAGTTGGGGTAGTGCGTTGTTGTGTTGCCTATACAACAACCTGTGCATGACTCATGTGGATAATTACAAGAATGTGGGCGTCGCAATGAAATTGTTACAAATATGGGGATATTCACGTTACATCCTTGTTGCGCCGATCCCTACTAGGATCATTCTGTCTCACATAGGTTGGAGACGTGCACATATTCCTGAGGTATTGGAGAATTGATTTGTGAGATGGATGAGAAGTGGAAGAGCAGCGTCGCACAGAGTTGGAATGCTGTGGCTGAACTTTGATGTCATTGGTCAGGTATAATCTTATTTTTATTATCTATCTGCCTTCATTTTATTGTAAATTATAAGTTTCATTTTGATTTTTATATTGTTTTTTACCGTTTAATTTCACCCTGTATACTAAAGAGGAGATGAGTCGTATTCCAGAACATGACCGTATGCTATGGACGTACGATGGGGACATCATTTTCACTAATATGGTCGAGTTCGTGCACTGTAGACGTACCGTTGGGATACCTGACCCGATGGACCTTCAAGGAGAATCACTGACACACGCGAAGGCGCATAATAAGCATAGAACGCAAAATTGGTCAACTTATCTGATCCATCATCGTGCAATGTGGGATAATCGTTATATGAACATCATGTTCGGTGACGTCAGAGGTG